>JADKLZ010044882.1:0-14789 GCA_021533235.1 Biomphalaria straminea
ATGCCTTGCCCTGCGATGTAGCACACTAACTGTTTAGCTGGCCTGTGTCAAAAATATCAGCTGATCAGACTGTTAACCCTTTTGCGCCGCCAATAGGGTTATAGCAATACTGTGAAGTATGTTACCTTCATATAGAGGACAAAACAACTAAGTCTCTCTATGTTTGAGTTTAAAATATTTCTTGCATTTCTTCTTTCAAACACCTCGTCAAACCTCATTAAATGTAATTTGTTTTTTTGTGTACAGTAATTGAAATTCAAATGTTTTAATACTGTGAAGTATGCTACTTTCAGGGGATTGGGGGAGGTGCATTTTAATCACATTTTCAGTTTTGCATCCTTTTTTAAGTAAATAATTTACCTTCTGTCAATGAAGATCCAGCATCTATCAATCCTCTAGCTGTTAAAATCTGCTCAGTCACAGCTTTAGTTAACTCCCTTATAGTCTTTGTTTGTTTTCTAGGTAAGGGAAGTTTCAACAATATAGTAAGGTTGGAAATTTAAAAACATTAATACATAGGCCAAATAGATTTTGTAAATATTTAGACTGAAAAGGGCTTCAGAACATGAAGATATAGATTTAAAAAAACAAAAAGTAAAAAAAAATAAAAGTTTTCAATTAACTAGAGCAAAATATAAGCACATCATTACAGTTAGTAGTACTTGTGGATAGTAAATAGTATAGTATGTCTTAGTTTCAATGTAATTAAAACAACCTACACTTCATCTTCTTGAACTTTGTGATAGTCCATTACAGACTCTGCAAGTATTTTCCCCATCTCCATAAAGTCCAGGATGTTAAAATGCCTTCCTCTGGACCTACAAATGATACATATTACAAAAATCAGTTTCAATTTTTTATAGAGCGTTTCCGAAGCATGACCTTAAAGTTATTCTTCTTATAAAGAAATAAGATAAGATTACTTTATTGGTAAAAAAAATGGAAACTTGGTTTGACAACAAATATTAACAAAAACAGTTAATTAATTAGGCTCTGATGTAACTTGGTAAAAAACAAAAACCTGAACTGACAATGGTATGAATATTTCAATTTTCTTTTTGGGTATAATATTTTCACAGAACTGGATATAAGACTTGACAGTTATGGTAAGGTCATCTATGTCAGGGAAGTTAACAAACATGTCTCAATCTGTCTGCTCAAGACAACTTTGTTTTAATATACCATACACCAGATTTCTTTTTTTGAACTTTCATTATCAGAGCCAAATAAGAGGGCAGAAACTCCCAACAACATTTAATAAGATGAAAAAATTCCCTTTGCTTTGCCAATTTGTTTTATGACATTACAACTTATTTAAAGATACAATAATATTTGGAAACTTTTACTTAATTTTTCTTTTCATTTTATAGAGAAATGTCTGCATTGAAATATTATACGTTTCTACCAGACAGTAGCTACTTAAAAAGGCACTAGCTGTACTGTTTCTACAAGGTTAGTTGTACTTACTTATCTAGAACAGTCCCACTGAATGTTGCCTCCAGAGTAAAACTGTTGTAGATTCTCATCTGTCGCCACATGACCACTCTCCCTGTAGACTCTTTACATTTCCTGATGTTGAACTTACATGACTTAAAATGGAACTTCTCTGGACTCTGTAGAGACATACACATACATCATAAATACATTGAGAAGAAAAAAAATTTAATCGCAGAAAATAAAATAAGATAATGGACTGTAAAAAAATGTTTACTGTTTACTTTAAATAAATTTCAAACCAATTTTTTTTTATTTTACATATTTCAGAATTGAAGATTATTAAATCCTAGCCCAAACCTTCTCTAGAAGAGCAGGGGACGGTGAAGTGCAGGCTTCGAACCCAGGAGCAGAGTAGCCACATTGCCAAATTATCACATACTTACATTATGCAATTCTCATTCTAACATTTATTTAACAGTAATCAAAATGTGTATTTGTTCTGGTTTGGTTTATTGAGCCTTAAACCTAACTAGTAACTATAATGATGAAAGAACATTACAAGAAAAACACAGGAAAACTTGATAGACACAATATCACAACATTACATGGACAGCATTGCTTGATAACATTCCCCAGTTAAGGATTTTTAAGTTTCAAAAAACAAGTTAATGCATTTGAAAAAACAAACAAAAAAAAACAGCTCATTTGTCTAAGGATATAGTATACAAATAAAATCTAGATCATGACTTCACTAAAAAATCAAAATTTAGAAGGTAGAAAAAAAAAACTATAAAAATATCAATATAGGATTCATTATTTATTCTGAAGATTCTAATTACAGTGTTTAAAAAGATTTCCATGACACATCATTGGAACGTTTTCAAATTTAATATATCCAGTTTTATATTCAGTCTAGACATGATTCAATAGTCTCTTACTGCTCAACATTCTTTACAGAAAAGTATTACCTCTGATTTCACAAGCAAGGGAATCATGGTGAGTGTGCTTTTAACTCTATCAGGCTGACAATTCAAAGCACAAGGAAAAGAAAACAGATTTCTGCACTACACATATTAATTACCATCTTACCCTGACAGACATGAGCCATGGGAATAGTCTCTCTGCTAAAAATGCTTTTGCCATTGTGTGAGCGGAAGGGTCACTCTCGGCCGAGGTGTTGTTACCGTACATGAACACATTTGGTTTCCTGCTGTGACCATGAAGATCACAATATAACAAAATCTGTAGATAGATGATGACCCAAGTACAGGCTAAGTCAGACAGAGGTAACACTCAAATAATAATAACAATAATAAGGCTTGTCTTTGAGTCCAAAGATTAATGAGATCCAATAACACAGGCAAAATCCAACAAGATAAGTTAGTCAAGGCTGCTAGCGAATGTCTAAAAGGTTTAATAATAACAAAGGGAATCGTTGAATGTCCTCAACCTAAATTTCTATGTTCATAAAAAGCTGCCCACTCTAAAGTCACCAAGAAGAGTTGTTTACATTTCGCTATTCTTTGTCAAATCCTAGTCTTCTTTTTACTCGTCTCGTCATTGTCTCTAAGTCAAAACTTTTTCCTAGTTACGAAACAAATAACCAATTCCTAGTCCAGCCATGACAATACAGAGCATTTCTAACAGACATGGGCAATAACTTTTTAAATTTCAGTTTAAAAATTAAAACTTACACAAAATGACAGTCTTAAATAACTCTGTTATGGGTATGTTACGACACATTCGCCGGCTAAACTCATACTCACCTCATAACTTTGGGACAGCTCCTCTACCATCTTTTTAACATGCCAGACGGTGGGAAACTTCTCCCTCCAGGGGTGACGATAATTTCTGTTCAAATCACGCGCTGCGAGAGAGCACCGGTAGTTGCCAACTATGACACCATCAGGGTTGATCATAGGAACTACTTTAAAAATAAACTTGTCTCGTAATTCCTTGACAGTTAGAAACAAAAAAATAAAATATGCATATTTCACAAAGCGTGAAAAATATATACAAGTAATAGAAGAAAGAAACAGTGGAGAGATTTGACTTTACAATGCACAATGTAGAGATTAACAAAGAAAAAGATACAATACCTTAGCCACAGGATCTGGCCCAGTGATAAACTCTAGCAGACCTTTCATCATCCAGCTGGCCTGGCTCTCACCAGGATGAACTCTGGCAGTTATAACTACAGCCTTTTTAATGTCTTCAACATCTAGAAAAACAAACAGTAGAATTCCATTTACAACTGAGCAAATTATAACTGTTTTGATAACTAATGTTGTGAAAACCCATTTTTATTTAACATAAATACTAGTTATTATTTAGAACTTTTTAGGGAAAAAAAAAAGTTTCTCACTAAAATTTGTGACTGTCAACAGGAAGCAGCTGTTTCCTGCTCGGCTCTCACACAGCACCTCCCTTTTAGTGACCTGCGATCTTTCTTCGTTGTTTAATAGGACTTCTAAATCTTCTTTTAGGTCAGTGAAAGAGTAGGGGTAACAATGAGCCAGGTAATAGGTATCGTCTGCGTTGGGAAACTCCTGCAGAATCAAAAGTGTGACGGTGTAAAGTAATGAATGAAACAAGTAATATATGAAAAATCTTTAAAAAAAAAAAAAACAACTTATCTAAGGGGAAGAACTCTGCACATACAACTATATCTCTCAATAGTTATAGTTAAATAGAAGTTATTTCCTTTATTGGATATAAAAGAGAAAAATTAATTACCAAGAATTAATTGACTAATTGGTTAATTTAAAAAAAAATGATTCATGTTTTGTTAGTTTCAATAAGCAAATTTCAAATTGATCCAGGAAAGGGTGTGGGAGAAATCATTAGTACACTTATCTAAGTTGAGAAACAAAATAATTAATTACCAGTAATTAATTTATACAATCTGTTTTATTGATTCATATTTTGCCTATGCTAATGAATAAATGTTCTTACTTTCAATTGGTGTGAGAGAAATAATGTGTACAAACTTTTTACCACAAGTTAATATAAGCTTTGTACAAAAATAATAGAAAATTTATTTTTAACATCATTTAGAGCTATTTCTCAGTTTCTTTTGTAAACAAGCTTTTTACAGCTATCCACCTCTAAATCATTGATTTCTTAAAAAGAACATGTAGCACTCCAAATTTAATATAAAAAAAGTCACCCTGGCCTACAGATTTTTAAGCTTTCAAAAGAATTTGACTTCTTACCAGATAGTAGGTAGCAAGATTTTATTGATATCAAAGTCTTCAAACTGAGCTTCTTTTTATATTTCATGAGCAGCTTGGTTATAATAACTGCTTTTGATTGTTGAATAAAACAAAGCCCCATGAGCTTTTGGTTACACATGCTAACTCGATACAAATACTTACTCACCATCTGCCATTCCAACATGTAATATGTAATACCTCTTTGTAATAGTGGGCTGTGATGATTCGTAACATTTCTAGAGTAACTGTAATTAATGGTAAAATTTAAAAAGTATTACATTATTTTAAAAAGTGGCAACTTAATTTTAAGCATAAATAGCAACCTAATTATGTATTATTTATTTCTTAAACAGATTTAGGTCTAAAAAATAAGAATTGATTTTGACTGGCTCTTTTCAGCTAGGCACATTTCAACCTTGACCTAGATGGATTCTAACTGAATGAAAAAATAAATACTTCATCTTAATGACTGAAATTTAAATCCCTAAAGTATAAGAGGTTTTCTCTTTGAGACCTTGTGATCTATTGGTGTGGATTATGTAAAGCTCAACTGTTTATATGTCTGTTAGTTAACAAGGGTGTCAAGTGGCCAGCACAACAAGCCTTTACTTCCCCATACAAGCCAGGTATCCAATTGATTTCAGTAGACTCAAAGGTATCCTTAAAGTTCAGAAATAAAAAAAAAAACAGCCTTTGCCCGAATTTGAAACCGAGACTCCAATGTTTGGAAAACAAGCACTTATTCCAGCACCACGTCATGCAATCACCAAATTACCATGCCATGAACTGTTCGGACAGTAGTAAAACCTTGAGCTTAGTGACAGAGATAAAACCATAAGAGGTAATAAATGGGGCATTGTTTATAACATCTCAGATGTATGTTCTAGATTTATGACCCTATCTTCTTCACTTAACATGTAAGTGATCATGCTTTATAGACTTTATAGTAAGACCTTGTTTCAATACACTAACAGGGAAGATGAAACAGAAGGTCTTTTATACGTCACAAATAAAATTCAAAATAAAGTTATCCACCTAATGTGGTGACCAGTTCTTGTCCAGCCTTTGTGTTTCTCTTGTGCATCTTTTTCTGAATAAACCAACGGACGCATACCTAGAAAATATTGAACAGAAATCAAATATCAAACATACGAACAAATAATAAACTGTGAAATAACAATCATTAAAAATTAAAATTCAATCCAATCAATCAATGCAATCATAAATGATAAATGATTAGTCACTAGACTCACTAGTGACTGGTGATGTTCACAATAAAATGAATAATATCATCATTCTGATCACTAGCAAATGAAAATGCTATAGGCCTACTATATCTATATAGATCTAGTTAGCCTACATTTAGAATCAATAGCCGTTTTTAGTCTACTTACCATGATTATAAAGACTGTCTCGTTTAAGAAGGTTGACTATTATAAACTTGTAAGTTATTCCAGGAACGACATTTGTGACTCGGAAGTAATACCATTGTGTATGCCTCTGTGTATAGAGGTCAGTTTTAAGGACTAGTTCATACTCATATTGACCCCTGAAGCAAAAAGTAAAACACAGAAAATGAATTTAGAATTCAGTTGTAATTTCCAAGGGATTCTAGATCTAGATCTAGATTTATATAAAAAAAAATAAGTTAATTAGATTGAAAAATTCATCGGAAAGTTTTCTGGCACTGAAGTAGGCAACCGTAGGGTTCTATGTTGAGGGGGACTCGGTGTCAAAATCGGCTCAAGCTTTATTATAGTATCTACTTGAGCTTAAAGTATATATTATAAGTCGAGTTCTTTTTTATGGGCATCCTCCTTTGGCATTTTGTCAGAGATAAGTTGAACATGATGATGCGTCGAAAATTTGACATGTGTGGGCTTATGTAACGTACCCAAAACTAAAGCCTTTTTCTTCATGTAGCCTGGCTGGTCCTAAAAATACCTTCTTTTTCTTTTTCCTCACTTATATTAGTTATGTTCATGTTGTCCCAAAGCTCAGTCGATTTCATCAATTCGTTGCATAAATTGTTAAGCCATCTTTGATAAGTCAATAATTTCATAATGGCTAACGCAAAATTAAGACACTACTGTTTTATGAACAGAGAAGTAAAGTCAGGTATGGAGCGTTTGTACCTGCATTTTCGTGGATAAGAATTAGTGTTACTACGTTGGATTTAGAACTGGTGCCTGAAACCTGTTGTTACAGGCTATTCTCTATATGATAACATTCGACTACATCAACATCTGAATTCTAGATCTTACGCCCTCGTGTTTATAAAGCACTTTATTCTTTAGACTATATCTAGAAAAATATTATATAGCAATCAAAATCAGTTTAACTGAAACTTAAATTGAACGGAAGACTTACACTCTTCTGGCCTGCCTCAAATTGCCACACTCGAAGCGAGACTCAAACCCAAGAGTGGGGCAACACCCTTCAGGTACAGGCAGTTGTTGGGCATCCCTTACGCTGCGTTCTGAGTCAAAGGCAACTTGTGTACCTCTCCACTTGCCTCGGAACACTGTGTTCTGGGTCTCTACTGTTCTGTTATTAGCTGGGGAACAAATAATAGCGTGATGGTTAGGATGTATTTATTATTGTGTCCTGGGTCTGTCTTTCTCATGGCTCACGCATCCCCAAGCCGATATGCTAAGCACTCTGCTAGTGAGGTGCTTTTGATTCTCGAAAATTTTATAGTTAGCGTATCTATTGTTTTGTTTTAAACTTACTTATTTAGCTTATAGGGCCTATCATCTTATCAGTCAAGTAACAGTTCTTTCTCTTGTTCGAAACAAACAGAATATTTAGTTACCAATAGTTAAATAACTAATAATAGTTATCTATTGTTTTGTTATAAACTTACTTTAAAACGGCGACCTATTATAATTTATATGGACTAATTTAGCTTATAGCTACCACCTGGGATGAACTCCTAATGAAAAACAGGGCAGGGAGACCTCTGGTCTCCCGTACTGCCCTGGAAATGAACTCTGCTGTGCGGCGTAGTGCCTCATAGCTTCCATACAATGTGAGTTGACCATTTGATACGTCTCCCCTCGCGGAGCTGCGGACATTCTTGCAAGACGTGAACCACCTTTTCTTCTGAATCCCCGCAGTTGGTCGGAACCGGGCGAAGTACGCACCTATGGGGCAGTGTCCCGTGCGCCACTGCGCTATTGTTGTCTCGATCTGGGTGGCGCATGTGCTGCCAGACTCCCCTGGCAGTCTCAGAGTCATCCCAGGATTTCAACCATTTTTCATGCACCCACTCTCGGATTTTTGTCGTAGCCTGTTGAAACGTACGTGGAGCTTCGAAAGTGGGCACGGCCAGCGCTCCTTCACGTGCTAGAGCATCAGCAGCGGCATTGCCCCTCACGCCGCAATGCGAGGGCACCCCACTGCATATAAGTGACAGCCCTGACAGCTCCAATAAGTAGGCGGATGTTGTTTGCGGCGCCTAATGCCTCTTCAGCCATATATAGCTACCACCAGTTCAGTCAAGTGTAATGTCTTTCACTTGCTCGAGATTCCAAACAAAATAATTAACAAATTGGTTAATTTTTAAATTGATTTTTGTGTAGTCAGGTAAAAGCAGGGCGCGGTGGCTGAGCGGTAAAGCGCTTGGCTTCCGTACTGGAGGTCCCGGGTTCGAAACCTGGTGAAGACTGGGACTTTTATTTCGGGATTTTCGGGCGCCCTTGAGTCCACCCAGCTCTAATGGGTACCCGACATTAGTTGGGGAAAAGTAAAGGCGGTTGGTCGTTGTGCTGGCCACATGACACCCTCGTTAACCGTGGGCCACAGAATCAGATGAGCTTTACATCATCTGCCCTATAGACCAGAAGGTCTGAAAGGGGAACTTCAGGTAAAAGCAATGGTTGTACACAATTTAAGCTAGACCCGAGCTATCATGCTCATCACGCTATGGTCCAATCACTTTTGTAGGCCAGTGAGGTGGAGCTTGGGAAGGTTTTCGTGATGCCTGTACAAAGCTTTTTTTTTTTTCTCAAACGTTGCTCGAATATCAAGTGGAACTTGAGGTCCTGAGACAGTGACGTAGCATGGTACCCGTGGGCTCGGGTGCAAGAATAATTTTTTGGGCCCCCTTCCCCAATAAGACGAATGTTAATTGAGACAAAACAATTGAGTAATCCGAATGTATTGGTGCATTTACCCAAAAATATTCAATGCAATTAGTGCACCATTTTTTTAATAAGTAATTATAAATGAAAATGTCAATACGTTGGATCCGGTTAGTACCAAGGCAAGTTATAGTGTTCTAAAAGTTAATGTTTGTACAATGTCTAAACAGAATACAACGACTTAAAGGTGTTTTAAATCAATAAAGAAGTGTTTTATTTGTTCTACATTTAACACATTTACATTACTAAAACATTTCTATGAGTAAAACTTAAAAATATTGATAGGCCAACAAACATATAATCTAATTCTACATCTATCATTTAACAGTAAATAGATTGAACATTTCTCTGGCCTTCTTAGTTACAAACTAAGTAACCAGTGCATCTATTTCTAAACCTTTGACTGTTTCTCGCTCAATGGAAAGAACACAAAATGAAGCCAACCCTGCTCTGTGTCATAGAGGTTCTTAAAATATTTTTTTCCTGCCAGATTTCAATATTCATAGCAATTTTAAATAAAGCCAGATTAGAGTTTTTTTGTATAAATATAATGGTGCTAACTTTCTTTAAGAACTATGAACCAAATTAAAAAGTAAGCATTGGTCAAATATAGACAATATTCCATGATCAATTTAGACATCTCTTTATCTTCTAGATCAGTGGTTCTCAACCTTGTAAGCTCGGCGTCCCTTTTTTACAATCTACTACTCTGCCGCGACCCCCCAACCACACACACACACACGGCAATAGAAAAGTAGACAATAACAATCCATATTTTCGATGGTTTTGGGCGACCCCTGGCAAATCGTCAGTCAACCCCCAAGGGGGTAGCGACCCACAGGTTGAGAAACCCTGTTCTAGTTCATTGTTCTAAACCTGTTCTCCAATTCGGTTTTGTCATTCATTGTAATAGCACAAGCACGATACCTGTGATATTTTTTTTTTTGCTAGCTTAATATTTAATGGATCCTTCCTTCGTAACACATTCGATGACCGCAACACAAACCAAGAGATTAGAGACAAGGTTACTGCAGCGATCGAACCGCATGATGACCTGCTATCCATAGAAAAAAAAAACGCAAGCTTAAAATCTATGGCCATATTACAAGATGTTTAAGGGGTCGCAAAGACCTTCCTTCAGGGAACAGTAATAGGAAAAAGAAGAAGAGGCAGACAGAAAAACCGATGGAAGAGCAACATTAAAGAACGGAAGGACCTGCCATTGAAAGAGGCTCTAACTAAGTAAAAGACGGGGAGAAATGAAGTCTTACATTGTGCCCTAACGGTCCAATAGGTAAATATTTAATGATACTTTTATTCTGTCCTAAACATTTTCTACACAACACAGTATATACTTCTTTAGTGGATCGGATAAAACGTTTTAAAACATTTCTATTTTTCATTTCAAAATTTTAAACTTCATAAATTCAGATATTTTGTTGAAAGGAAATATTAATTTTTATTATTTTAAATGCAGAAAATAAAAGAAATAGATTAAGTTTTGATAAAATTGAATTATTAGTAGATGTGTCGAAATATTAATATGTGATCATCAGGACTATCCCTAAAGACCTAATTGTCATTCGTACTCCTCCATTTCCTTCTTTTTCTGTACAACACATTAGTGTTTTCTAAATCAAACTTTCTACCCCCACCTTTCCATAATACATATATGGAAAACTAGAATAGGACGGTCTAGGAACAATGGTCCCCTCAAAGGTACAATTAGGATGGTGTATATGTTAGCACCTGATAGAGAACAGTTGCTTACATTTAAATACTACAAGCTGCTAGTATATCAACTTATCTTATATAATACAGACGTTACTTCAAAAAAGAAGATGATTACGTCTTACGCGTCATGCATTCAGTCATGCATATTTACCAGTGACTTAAATTCTGCCAAGTCACTGGTTTTCCTGGCAGCTCAGGCAAACCATTCCATGCTCTAATGGCACTAGGGAAGAAAGAGCGTTTGTACAGATTTGTCCTAGCATATGGGACGAAGAATGTGCCTTTATCTTTGTGTCTTTCTGAGTATTTTATTAAGTTTTGTTTTTGTATTTGGAGATTATGGTTCAGTGTTTTGTGTATAATTGCTACTTTACTTTTAAGTCTTCTATACTGAAGGCTTTCTAAATTTAGTGATTTTACTAAAGGTGTTACTCTAGTGAAATGTGAATATTCGTTTGTTATGAATCTCACTGCTCTATTTTGTGTCTGTTCTAGTTTCTTAATGTTTTCTTGAGTTGAGGGGTCCCAAACAGAGGATGCATATTCTATTATTGGCTTAAAGCACTGGTTAATGTTATAAGACTGATATATAATGTTCGTGCAACGTTTAGGATATTTTGAAGGTTTCAGATTCGATGTTATATTACTTTTTTTGTGCAAAAGTTCTTTTTTTTTTTCCTTTAGTGCCATCCTTAAGTTCTCACGTGGGCTTAACTGGCCAAGAGTTATTGACCCAAGTGCAATCAACCTCTTCGCGCCATTGTTGCTTCTCCAAAGGCTGTGGGTCTCTAATGGTCATGGGAGGGGTTCATTGAAACCCTTCGCGCTATGGATGCTACGCCACGTGATTCTCTGCACAATGCTAATCTCCACTTTGCTTAGTACATTTTCTAAATGAAACAAAATTAATTTATTATACAGAAAATGATTTATTAATTGGGTTAATGTTTTTAATTGTTTCGTGTGCTGTCATTGACAATAATTGTGCAAAGTTTCAACTTGATCCTAAAATGTAAAGTAGGAGACATAAAATGTACAAGATTCCACCCAGACAGACAGACAGACAGGCGGACAGACAGACAGAGTGAGTTGTATTAGCTTTGTAAAAACGTTAACTACAATACTCCTGAAAAAAAGGTACCAGAAAAATTGACATCGGCTTGAACGGAAGTGAGAGGTTCCATCTTCTTGGGGCAGTTCTTGATATGTCTGGGCGTGTCCACTAACTTTCCCTGAAACTCGCCAGGCCAATAAGGTCCGTAGGGCCAGTGTTTGATATCACTCGGCCTCCTCTTATATCGCGTGATAAAAGATTCCAACTGTGAGCTGTAAGACAAAATGCCAACATAGTCTTTGGCAGTGCTACCCCCAGGGCTACTCGTATTTCTACCCTGTTCCATAGCTGTTCCGCTTATAAGGCTTGTCTTTGAGTCCGAAGATAAATGAGGAATGCAGTATTTCCCGTGGATACGCAGCCCCAGTCTCTATTAGGAGCACGGACCACTTCATGTGGTCATGCATTGACTCAAGTGCTTAAGTTAGAGGATTATATAAACGAATAGTCCCATTGTCGTTGTGCTATTCTTGCTACGCACAATACGTTGACTCATTGTTGCTACATACAATAAGTTGATTCATTGTTGCTACATACAGTACGTTGACTTATTGTTGCTACATACCATTAGTTGACTCAGAAGTATTGAACTCCCAGTACTCTCATTTTTTTCCCTCTCTAACTCAATATTATCTTACTTTCAAAGAAGATAATGACGCCCTACGAGTATCCATGTGTATTACTAGTCGTGTATGTTAATTATAGACTTAAGCTCTACTAAGTCATTGGTTTTCTTGGATGATTCAGGCAGTCCCTTCCATGTTCTAATAGAAAGATAGAGCATGTATAGGAATTCTTCCTAGCATATGGAAAAAGAATTTGTTTTAATATTAACAAATATAAACTACGTTTCGGTATGACTTTAATTATTTTTATTTCGTTTTGATTTTTAATCACGCGTTTCACAATCCAAAGAAACTAACTGAAGCAAAAGAAAACATCGAAGTACATATTGTCAAGCGACAAAATGAAGTTCCGCGAGAGTTGATGCCGAGAAATCAAATAAAAACAACTTGTAGACCAACGTCAGGTTCTAAATTGCATGAAGATGATAAACCATTACGTGCTCAAGATCAATCGAGACCGAAGAAAAAATTGCTACCAGACAGACCATGGAAAAAGGTTGTGACAGATTTGTTTGAATGGCGAAACAATGATTACTTGCTAGTTGTGGACTATTTCTCAAAATACCCTGAAATAAAACGACTGGAGAACAAAACAGCAGAATGTGTTATCAGGGCACCGAAAGGAATGTTTGCTAGACATGGCATACCAGAAGAAATAGAGAGCGACAATATGCCATTCAACAGTTATCAATATAGAGAGTTTTCTTCTGAATGGAATTTCAAGATAGCCACATCAAGTCCCAGGTACCCTCAATCAGATGGTCAAATTGAGGTGTATGTTGGTATCGTAAAGCAGATATTCAACAAAGGGTACAAAAGTGGGAAAGATCCATATCTCGCTATGCTCGAGTATAGAAATACTACAATAAGTGGACGGCCGGATTACTCAAAGAACGACAGATGCAAAGCAAAGTAAAATAAGATGCAAAAGCAAGACCACCTGTCGGAGAGAAGGTGAGAGTGCGTCTAGGACAAACATGGCAGAAAGCTGTCGTCATTAAGAAACATCCGTCACCCAGATCTTATATCATAAAGACAAATGATGGAAAAACCTACAGAAGAAATCAACAGTGTTTGAATAAGAGTTTTGATGAAGACATCTCTGGGTACTATGATACTGACGAAGACAATGAACAGCAAACTGTTGGAACAACCGAAACAGCCAGTTATAGACCAACGTCTAGAGAACTTGTTGTGCCAGTCAAAACAACCAGAAGTGGCCGAGTTGTTAAGATTCCTTCTAGATATCAGTAGGCCCTGTTAAGAACTTTAAAAGGAAGGATGTGCTAATATAAAATATATTACGTCATTGTTTGTTGTCTATGTTTTTGGATGAAAGCAAAAGATTGAGCGGAAATAAAAGAGTTCTCTATGTCTACCTTGATGAAGACAGTCTCGTTATTATTTATTATTATTTTGTAATGTCTACAGTAGTTTATTAATCTGTGACAACAGAACAGTTATTAATGTACATTTTCCGTTCAATCGATCCATGATTCAAATTAAAAATGAAGAAAACAGAAGACAATACACTGAGCGAAAATCATAGGCGAAAATCATAGACATATATATATAGACTGGCCGATGAAGAACAAATTATTATTGGAAAAATTTGGGCAAGCATAGATTTAGTTATATATATTTTCCTATGTCTTTCAATATGAAATTGTTGATATGGTGCGCAAAGGTGCATGCGTAGCCTATAAAGGCTAATATTAGGAATAATGAAGTTTTGTACTTTTCAAAACTAAAGATCATAGTTATATATAGACTGAAATTTACGTCATAGAATTTATAGCTCATTTGCCATCATTTTTTTCTAACGTAGATGTGGACATAAAACATATTTGACTCTTCCCAATTGAAAATAAGATCCTGTTTCCAGTCTATATATATATGTCTATGGCGAAAATTCAATCTTCAAATATAAAGATTTCAAAATTATATCGATGAATAGCGGAAGACAATTAAAAAAATAAAGACGTTAGTAAAATAAGAATCACATATTGTCTTTTGGACGTAGGCCTTGTTCGTTTTATCATGATTTCTGAAAGATTTAAGTTTACACTCTCAAAACACTGGACTCCTTAAAAACTTCCAAGATTACTTAATCTTCGAGGCCTGAACATATATAATTTTATCCCAAAACTATCCTAATGACTAGTTTTGTCTAATCCAATACTGAAGTCCAGAAATACTCCAGGAATTTATAATAATACATAGGAATGGCGGCACAGAGACAATATAGGAAATAGTACTTAATATAATTCGTTTTTTTTACACTTCTTTAGCTCCAGTCAATGAAATGCTGGAAGGACTCAATTAATAATCTTAATATATCAATCACACGTTAGAAACAACTATTTTAAAAAAAGTTAAGGGACTATTCAGTACCGACGTCATGAAAGAAACATGAACAGAAGTCAATTTCTTTAGGGTATCCGCCCTTTGCTCTGGATACAAAAGAAATCGAGACTTATGGTTTGTAAAGAAAATGTGGTTAATAGCGTCAAAGGCA
>JADKLZ010044887.1:0-15421 GCA_021533235.1 Biomphalaria straminea
AGATAGATAGATAGATAGATAGATAGATAGATAGATAGATAGATAGACACTTCCAACAGAAACCATACGCACCACAAACACACACAGACACACAACAACAACCCTACCCATAAGCCCACCTCCCTCCGTGCAACAGTCTTGCTCCCTCCCCATCCCCACCCACTGCCGTTGGCCTAGAGTGGGATGGGCTGGCTAACAAAAGAAAATTGGTTTTGGCAATCTGCCTCATTTCTGGACACTGCTGAAGAGATGTGAAAAAAAAAAGGGGGGGGGCGTAATGGAAGGCATCAGATCGTGTGTGTGTGTGGGGGGGGGATGTCTGCGAGATGAAAAAGTTCCAAAATGGACATCAATGAGGCTGGAGCGCCGAATCGAAGAAGACAACATGGTGCTAATTTAACACATTTTATGGACCTAAATCACCATTTTGTGAGAACTGTCGCTTTTGGTCAGTCAGGATTCTCTCCAAAGTATCGGTTAGACGCTTTTCTGTTTCTTTTTGAAAAGTTGGCAGCGTTTGGCTTAGAAATGAAAAGAATGACGCCATGGCCCACCATAGGCTTGACCTATTTGAGGGGAGGGGAATAACCAGCATGGGGAATTTTATATTTAATGTAAAAAAAAAACTACGAACAGTCATTAGGGAGCCGGGGGTAGTTTCAAGAATTCCCCTCCTCCCCCACCATAGCTACGCCACTGGTCAGTCGTCAGTCTATCTGAGTCTATCATACACATCGTCAGTCCTTGCGGTTAGTCTTTCTGACACATTGTAGTCCTAGTCGTCAATGTATGGCTGGAACTTTGTGGTTCAGACTTAATAAACTTAGTTATTTTCAGTTCAAACCATTTCTGATACGTACAGTCCAATTACACTTAGCGAACACACACACACACACACACATAAAAATACACACACAAACGCAGATATAAATATGGTCTCCTTCAGTTGCGAGGCGACTGTAGATCGTCTTATGGGTGACGGAGATGAATGCCTGGGCATTAGCTGTGGTCAGAACGATGTCACCCACACATCAGCTCCCCCCCCTTCTCCGCACAGATAATGCATTCAAAGGAACGGCAAGCGCCAATACAGTTTGGGGTCAGCGGGTCGCAAGCTCTGTCTGATTGTAGCACTATGTGCTGCAAACTACCTAAGATGTCGCCTGCTCCTAATTTCTTTCCTCATGGATAACTCTCGAAGCCTTTCCTATGATTGGGTATAAGCGGCAAGGCAGCATAGGTTTGAATTTAGAGTATTCCCTCTCCTATGTGGGTAGCCAGAAATGGCTAAAGAGCCCCCTCCGAAGCAGTATAAGTAGACTTACAATAAGCACACACACACACAAATTAAAGACACAAACAAAACTTTGACACAAAGCACCCCCAAAAACACACACACACACACAAATATCACACAAACAAACTAAAAGCAATAATAATAAAATATTTTTTTAAAAACATTATAATTGTACTTTTTATTTGTACTCTTGATGAAATCATCTCGCCGGGTGTGAATGGTTTTCACAGCTAGATCTTCTTGTACAGTTATTACTATTCCTCTATTCAACTTGTACCTTCGTTTAAACTTCTGCTTGAAACCTGGACACGGACCTGAACAAAATGTCTAACGATTTTCCAAGAACTTTGACAGTTGATGTATATCGCTGAGAAATGAATTATTAGCTCGCTGGTCTCACTTGGAAACCTTTAGTTTCAACGGTATAATTTTTTCAAAATATAAAAATAAGTGTATTTTAATTTGGCTAAAAAAAAGCGAGAAAATATTTCTCTTGAACGCGCTACAAGTCTTTGGATATTTCCGCTTTCATTCAAGAATTTAATACATGTATCTTCATGAACCTTCTGAGCGTCGTCCTCTTAGTCTATATCACAGACCTATATATTGTACCTAGGCTGGAAAACGGAAACAAATGCTTGTCCGATCATTATGCCCGTAGACATAGGCATATATAAATATAGACTGGAAAAGGGAAATAACTTCATGTAAACCGAAAACATGTATATCTATTGCATTCGGATTTCCGAATTCTGCAACATTGAAAAATTGCATGATCTTCAGTCTTAGAGATTAAACCAAACTCATAGACATAAATAAAGTACACAAAATCGCAAGTCACAAATTTTCGTTTCATAAAACTCTTTTATCGGCCAGTCTATATTTTTTATGTATATGTAAACACTAAATTATATATTACATAGGTTAGGGTTGAAAAAAAACAACAACTTCACTTCTTAAAACTACTTTACAAAACAACGCCTTGTTTCAGTTGTTTAAAGTTTTTCATGACATTTTTTGTGTAATGTTAAGAGATCTCCATGTCCATTCTATGTATAATATAGTTAGGTCTGTGGTCTACATCTAAAGTCATTGGAATTGTCTAAAGTCTAGTAGATCTATACATTCGCTTAACCAGGATTCTTTCTTAGAATCGATCGGAATAAAAAAAAGATGTTCCTGTTTTTGTTTGTTAGTCTTGCATTCATTAGTTATTTAGAGAAAAATAATTGTTTTGTATAATTATAAAAGCTTCCCCTAAAAATAATTGCAATTTAAGGAAAACCCACCAAAAGAAAGAATATTGCACAAAAATAAATAGCTATATTTGATTATATAAGCCTATATCCTGTCATTAATTTCTTTGCTTGACACCCCGGCTTGGTCCACGGTCAAGAGATAGCAAAACTCCTGAACTAATAAAATCCATTGTAAGATATCCAGACAGTTAAACATAAACCCAACACTTCCCGAATGCTAAGATAAGGTCTTATCTGACTATTTCATCAGTCAGGGGGTACTCAAACTGCGACCCGCGGGACTTTTCCGGCCTTTTGAGTAGGAATATAGTCCCCCTCGAAAAGTCTGCTCACAGCGTATTTGTTTGAAAACAAAAGGGAGGGCTCAAAGTATTATATCATTCGTTTGAGAAAATAGTCTAACCCTCTGATAACTTTGTGCCCAAAAAGTTGAGAATCACCGCGCTAGATTAAAGTCAAACTGATTAATTATCTTTATTGCATTTTGCAAAGCCAGGACTTCTATTATACGTGATCTTTGGTCTTTTTTTGTAACAGTAGTAAATGTTAACCAATATGGTAGACCTATTCTGTCACAAGTGAATGTTTTTAATTATCGTTTTTTTTTCCCTTTCGCCGGCATCAAGTTTAGATAATTAGATATTGTATTAGATTTAAAAAAAAAACACATTAGACTGATGTAGGCCTACTTATGCTACCAATACGATTTTCTGGAAATGATGTGAATTTTTATGGAGAATTTTTATAAATGGGGTCTCTAGTGTATCAGGTGTGCAGTACACAGAAATAGTGACAAGAAATGTATCTTGGAAAGTAAATAATAATTGTATGCTTCTTTTTTGGGATCTGCAAAGTAAAATTCATGTAGCAGTATATAGTTTGTATATTGAGTTGGCAATAGGGAATGTTTCATCGTTATTTTGTTTATTTCGAAATCTCTCGCAATCTTTTTATTTTTTCGTATATATTTTTAAGGGTTCCTTGCATCGTCTCCATTTCTTCATTTCGCTTTTTTTTTTAAAGAACGTAAACAGGGTTTTTATAATCAAGTTAAAAATACAGTGCAGATTACATTGCCTAATCTATAAAAAAAAAACCTTTATAAAACGTTATGCTCCAATTAGCAGATCTTTCTTCGAAGAGGTAACGAGATACTAAATTTACGAATCGGTCTTTTCTTTTTAAATTATATTTTTAAATTTTGTATAAGAGCTAGAAAATTTATGACAAATATAATGTGATACTTTCTGGGACTGCGGTGTATTATAAGAAATACTTTGAACAATGTACGATGGTGAATTGGAGATTTTCACAAGAAATTGAACTTGACTGTGCTATATAGTTGCGGTCGGTGTCAGCGCTCGATAAAACAGCGGGTTAAACACGTTCACCAGTTTACAATAGAAGAGATACAAGAATGTTTTTCACATGTCGTCATTCGAGTCAAAACGTTGATTTGGATCAACGGAGCACTGGCAGCAGCAAGAGCCCCAAAACTACAAGCTGCAGCATCATGAATTAACTGCATTTGTTGGGTATTTTAGAGATGAAACTGCAGATATCTCAGGCACTGAGCAGATGTCTTTGAGTGTTCGATTTGTAGATTGCGATTATATTCATTAGCTTAGTTCCTGTGGTTCAGAGAGACATGCTACATGTGTCTAACGGCATTGTACAATATAGACATGGACAAACTACTCGGCCAAGGCTGCCCCGTGATGGCTAGAAAGCTTCTTCCTTATCAGTCCCTAGAAATAACGTTGGTACTACATTTACCTCTTTGTGTGAGACACAATGAACTAAAAAATACAAATCTATTCAGGCTTAAAGTCTCAACATCTTTTACTGTTTGGCGGATCTTAAAATAACGACTGCAAGTGAACCAAATAAACTGCACTTGTGTAGTAAATGTCTCCTCCTCTTGTGTTTCTGATTTGTCTTTTCATTGCCGTCAATTATTTATCTGTTCTTGAACCAGTCTCTATGGTGTTGCAGTCTTTCCAACTTAACATAGTGGCCGCTCAACAGCAGCTCAGCAGTAACATTAATGGCATAATGAAAAACCATCCTGACCATCCTGAGGAACACGTCAGATATGTCATCTTGAGGAAGGAGAGACTACTGGCAGAAAAACAGGATATTGGATGATATTGAGTTGTTACCGCCGAGGAAAAAAAAACACGTTTGGATTTTGGAAGTTATTACAGAATACAGCTTTACATTACATATCTTAGTTCTTAAGTTTCTTCATTACTTTTCGGGGGGGGGGGGTGTTGGCCGAGTGGGGGTGATCCCCCTACGGCCCCCCCCCGATCCGCCAGTGCTTGCACCCCCCTGCTAAAAATCCTGCGGGCGCCCATGCTTCCATGCCGCATGTTCTAGAGACTAAAGGACAATTCACTCCTCAAAAATTCATACTGAAGAAGCTGAACTATCAGACAGTGTAAACAATACAGAAAGCATGATAGTAAACTATAGACTGAACGACATTGGAGATTGGCCTGATGTCATCACAGGACCTGTTGAGCTTTTGAATTTTATTTAAAAAATATCAGCTAGATGATTCAGTCCCGAATATTGTCAGCATGATTCGTATATTTTGACTATTGCGATAAGCGTCGATACATGCGAGAGAAGTTTTTCCAAATTTAAACTGATCAAGAACTATTTGCGATCAACGATGATAAATTTACGACTCACTAATTTGGCCTTTTTGTCCCTTGAAAATGAGCTGGTGGTAAAAATTCACTTGTAGTATGTTTATGTAAAAGTGATATTTTTGAATTAACAATATTTGATTAATAAATACATATTATTTTAAACAAAAAGTAAGGTTTTGATTGTTATTATTTACTTAGTTTTTTTTTTTTTTTTTTTTTTTTGGGGGGGGCATCAAGATGACGTACCGCACCAGGCATCATTTCCTCTAGCTACGTCACTGGCTGTTCGTTTGAATTTTGCAACTTTATAATTTATTGTTGTAATTCTGTCCTGCGCACCACAACTCTGATAGCGGCGATGGTGCGCACAATCTCGTGCACTAGAAAGGACTAGAAAGGATGCTTTCGAGGGGTTCTCGCTACAGTTGTGTTGATTTGGGCTAAGAAGTGTTTACAAGCAATAGAGAAAAAACAAGATTATATTTTTAAACAAAGCTTTTCTAGGGGAAAGAATCTCTAATTACTGCCATATATGTAAATATGGCAGGGTTTAGCGCCCTTTCTGCTATATAAAACAAAATTAATTAATTAAACCCTAACACTAACCCTAAAACTAATTGATTAACTAATTGGTTAATGTTTGGATTGATTCATGTCTTGCCAATGAATCATGAACTTCATTCACCAATCGTAACCAGATAACATGTGGCCGTATGTTAATATTGATGCCTGAAGACTTTATATGTGTTTATAGAATGCTTTTTTTCAAGGATTGCATTTATGAATAATATTCTATGGCAATATCATCTGTGTCAACAAGAAGCATGTTGGCATCATTGTTGGCACGACTTAAAAGAACGACTTATAATATTGACAATTGTTATGCCCATGAAATTTGTCAAGCGATTGAGAAACAATGATATCGATGGTTTGGTAAAATACGAGGATTTTGAAAGTCTTCTCTGCATTTTAAAATTTCTCTTTACAAGTTTACAGTAGTCAGTAGTTGTCTCGTCAAATTGAGTTGTCAATCATGTGAAACGAATAATCGGATAAACACCCCAATATCTACTACAGCAGCCTCATGTTAAAACTTACAATTCTCAAATATTGTATCCTACGTCGGTCTAGAGACTCCAGCTTTACGCAGATCTTGATACTCACGTTACCTTTGTTAAACAACGTTGGTTGCGCTCAAAATGTTGTACAGAACAAAAGTGTCAAAAGTTGATAATTTTCTTTTAAGTGCTGCAGCTTCCAGGTGTTCTTTTTCTTTTGAGGAACAGAAAGTATTTTGTGTAGGCATCTTTGGGACATCAAAATATCTGTATCTCATTGCAGTTAGAGCATTATTCCTTGATGACCACCTTGGAGGGAACAATTATTTGAGTGTCCTATAAACTATGCTCTCCCTATAGGAATCAAGAAGCGCCCATCTTGATATGCTGTGAGTAAAAACATATGCAAATTTTATGCAAAGTCATAGAAATTTGCAACTTCTTGAACACAGCTGATGGAATTATTTGAGACCAAATTGTGGCTAGCACGCTGAACTTAATGTTCGAGCGACTGCTTTTGTTGAATCAATGCTTGAGGGCCATTCTACTACCCAATCATATTGAAATCACCATAAGAGCCTTGGCCTCACAGTTTATGATCTTGAATCTGTGAGGCTTTGCTGTTCTATCAAATATCTCAATATTCATATCAATTTTAAATGAAGATTGTATATTAATATGATGTTGTTGATCCAAGTTTCAACCAAATACTATTGGTCAATCTCTAACGATCCCAATTCAACTGATTAAGATATGCATGTTGATCGTATTTAACATAAGTTGCAATGTACCTCGAAGTACTTTCTATGTGTGTGAAAATTTCTTCTTTTTTTTTTTAAATGCAGAAAAAAAAAGAAAGAAACAGATTGAGATTTGTGAAAGCTGAATAATTTGCAACTGATTCGAAATTTTGTAGTCTTGTCAATCAGGTCACATTTCCCTTTCCTAAACCAATAGTTAATGAGCTAATTTTTGTGTTTTTTTTTTATTATTATTATTATTTATTATTGTGTTGTCAGATAAAAGAAATAATTGTGCAAAATTTCAGCTTGATCCGATATTTGACTGTAGGAGAAAAAAAGTGTACAATTTTTTACCAGATAGACAGAGTGAGTTGATAGGAGCTTTGTACAAATGGTGCGAGCTGGCAACAATTGACACCACCAACGCATGATTACGGCTAGCCACCGGTACAATAAAACGTTGAATAAAGCTGATAAAATTAAGCAGATATTTACATCTCAGCAGTCTAGGCCGTGGTATACAAACTCTAGTAGGCTGCAGTTTTAACGTTTCAAAGTTAATGTTTGGTATAAGAATTTTTTGGGAAGTTTTATTAAGTTATATATTATAATCGCCTTTACGCTATTCTGTATTCCAGTTTAGTATACTCCACAGGGGCTCATGTGGGCCCCAAACTGGTTCTGAGTCATGGGCCCAAACACACAAAAAAACACCATTGCGTCATGATTGGTACGTCACAGATTGTGGGGGTCGTGGGCGCGGGTTCATTGAACCCTTCGCGCCATGGATGCTACGCCACTAGACATAAGCGTTATAAGTATAAGTAGTAAAAAAAAGTAATAGTAAAGTTCCCCTTTCAGACCTTGTGGTCTATAGGGCAGATGATGTAGCCTATCGAAGAACATTTTTGTTGTAATGTGTTTTGATTGATGTTTTATATTTGTTTTATAATCATGGCATTTAGATATCTTTGTAAAAATTGATTATAATTTTAGGAGGGGCGAGATGTCACGGATGAATGTGTGTATGAATGTATAATCTATTTTTAAGTGTGTTAGTTGTCAGAGAGAGTCCAGCTTGTTGAGAGATGCACTGAAGTTATTAAAGGTTTCTATGTGTTTTCAAGTGTTGTTTGTTATTTCGAAAAATCACAGCCCACCCAGGGACACCTAGACATAACATAAGGGACTTTTAAACGAGTAATAAATAAATAAAAAGCTAAAGAGAGCTGTGATACCCATCAAAGGTCACAGAAGGACAGCTTCATTCAATTAGTCATCTCATTATCTCTAATAGCCAGTATCCTCCCTACCCCTTACTTCCCTCTCCCCCCACTTGTCGTCTACTCTTTGGTGATATATATACCTCTTTATGTTACAATACCAAAGCTGACGTCACAAACATAAGGTCAGAGGTCGACCTGAACAATTGGCAGCCACATACGTGTCCGGTGTCGTACACCAGGGGTCTCAAACACGCGGCCCGCGGGTCGCATGTGGCCCGCGAACCTATTTTGTACGGCCCGCGTCCACGTCCTCGAATAACAAAAATAGATAAAATTTACAATTACCACATATAAACTGTGAAATGATTTACAACTGCAATAATCAGTAAATGAGGTGTCACTGTCATTTCTAGCTGATTTAGAAACTGAATACGGAGAGTTGCTGTATCATACGGAAGTCAAACGGTTCAGTCGTGGAAAAGTGCTGCAGAGATTTTTTGACTTGAGACGGGAAAAAGCATTGTTCATGGCAATGAAAGACAGAGACATACCTCAGGTCAGTGACCCAATGTTTTTGTCGGATATTGCTTTTCTTACTGACATCACGTAACATCTCAATGCACTCAATTCACAACTATAGTTTACATAACAGCTGATTACCGTGATGTTTGACCGCATCAAATGATTCAGATGCAAGCTGACTTTGTGGGCCACTCAGCTGGTAGATGGAAACCTGGCTCATTTCTCTTTTCTACAGAACATAGCAGTTGAACCCCAGCACCTAAAAGACTACGTAGACATCCTCTCCAGACTAATGGAAGATTTTGAACACCACTTTCAGCAATTCACTGCTATCGAACCACAGTTTTTCTTGATGCCATTCCGTTCGCTTAACATGAAAAACGTTCCAGAGGATGTCCAGATGTAAATACTGGACCTGCAGTGTAACACTGTTCTGACGCAAAAATACACTGATGTTGGCGTTCCAGATTTCTACCAGTTTCTTCCGCAGCCGCTAGAATTCTAACGATGTTTGGGAGTACGTACGTTTGCGAACAGTTTTTCTCCAGAATGAAGATCAGCAAAACAGCATCACGATCAAGACTGACTGTTGAGCATTTGAGAGCAACCTTGCGGCTTGCCACTACACGCGACTTCATGCCTAACGTCAATGGTCTGGTCTCTGCCAAAGCTCTCAGCTGAGTGGACAGAAACGTGAGTGACGAGCCGCCTGCAATAGGCCTTGTAATTATAGTTGTTTTTTGTTTGGGAACTACAGTTTCAGGGGCGTAGCAAGAAATTTTCCATCGTTTCGGGGCTGTGACATAATGGGGAGTTAACTATTTTTGATAATTGTATAGTTTGGAGTAATTCCCCTAGTTTGATCTTTTTAGCTATACCCGCTACTAGGTAACACTAATTTTAGGTCACATGGGGGCTCGTTAAAAAAAATTTTTTTCTAGAACCCTACTGATGTTATGTATTACAGTAAACATATTGTACTATTGATGTTGTTTATTTACTGTAAGTTCTCAAGTTTCACCTGTTGTGATGAGATTGAGATTGGAGTTGTATTATATAGTTGTGTCTACATTTTGTTGATTTTGTTGTAGACAACTAAGCTTTTCAGATAGAGACTACCCGAGGCCGTAAGAGACTACCCGAGGCCGCAAGAGATTACCGGAGGCCGCAATAGACTACCGGAGGCCGCAAGAGACTATCCGAGGCCGCAAGAGACTACCGGAAGTTTCTACCCACTATCAGAAGTTCCTACATCTGCTCGTTAGCCCTGACTTGTATTTGGTTGAAAGACATATTACTTAGAAGAATCTTGTTGACCGTGTCACTGTTGTGATGTCCAGAGACCAGATGACCACAAAGAGCACTAAACGAAGCAGTCCTGTTGACAAGTCTGTTGACTTCAGATAGAGATGCTCAGTAGCTGCAATATTTAGACTAATAGAGTTGAGATGTATTTTCTTTTTTGTATAAATTCACTATGTATTGAAGCTAGTCAGATTTGTATTGTATATGAGTAGTGGATGGCCAGACTTTGATTAGTTTAATCTGATAGTGTAAATTATGTAATTTTTTCTCCAGTACTAGTTGACTAATAATGTTTTAGAAAGTTTTGATGATATTCTAAAACAGAGAGTTAATTGTGAAATGTTAAAATGTTAACTTAGTAGAGATGTCAACTTGTAATATTTTTTTGATACTGTCATTTTCCCCATTAGTTTAAGTTTAATGCCTTGTGCGTCATGTTTTCCTCACAAGGGCATTTTTAAGGTGGGGGGTGTGACATAATGGGGAGTTAACTATTTTTGATAATTGTATAGTTAGGAGTAATTCCCCTTACGAAGTTAATATAAGGCCTTGTAAACCGTGTTTAGTTGCCACTTGCTCCTGAGTTACCAGCTTGACCACTTGACCCGTGTTATGACTTGAATGTATTTTTTTCTGTTATTGGTCGTGTGTCTTGGGGTACTCGGAGAAGTGTGCCCTGCGCTGGGGATCTTTGAGCTAAGTATGTCTTTATTGTTATTATATTTATTATAATGCATTAATTATTAGATATAGCCTCAAATGATTTCCAGGCAGTATATTTTTTGCCCTGATGTTCTGCATCCTGGGGTACTCCCGAATTGTAATTTTTTATAACATTTTCTGAGGGATTCAACCTGTATTGAATCATCAGATGGACTTTACATATTTTTATAGCCTTGTCTCTGAGGGGTTCAACCTGTATTGAATCATCAGAGAGGCTTTACCGAACGGATGGCTATAGGTGGGAGTCTATGAAGTTTGCACGCTCATAGATTTCCCAGAAGCCTATAGTGCATCATGACCTGTTTTTTTTTTTTTCTTGGCTAAAAGTGGCTAGTGTTAGCCTGAAGCCTGTATAACCCGAGAGTGGCCAAAAGTGGTCATGTATTGTATTGACCTGAGGCCTGTGACCTTCATTTTTTTTACACTAATGTGTGTTATCCCGAATGTGACAATTATGTAACATATGACAAGGGCAGTTTGTCATACTTTTTATGTGTAATTTTTTGTAAGACCTGAGAGTTAATGGTCATTTATTTACATTGACTAGGGCTGTGTGCCATACTATTTTTGTTTACTTTTTTATTGTGTTGGCCTGTGAGTTAGTGGCCTTTTCATTGCATAGATGTAAACATGTAACATATGACCAGTGCGATGCACCATACTTTTCTTGTGTGTATATTTCTGATTACCTCGTGTTGAGGAGGGCCCATGAGTTGGCCATTTATTTATTATTTTATTCATGTAAATAAACTGTATATATGTTTACTTGCGACTTTGTTTAGTCCTGTTTACATACATTAGTTAATTGTATACCTGGAAGTTATACCTAATAACCTAGGCAGTACAAGTAGGGACCAATGTACCTCTGGACGAACGTGCCAGCACATCTTTAACACTGAACTGTAGACCTAAATACCCTTTGTAAATACCTAAATCTAGCTATAAGTCCAATTTGGATCTTTTTAGTTATACCCGCTACTAGGTAATGTCCATTTGTTTATGAACCTTTTTTAGGTCACATGGAACACTTTTTAGGTCACAGGGGCCCGGGGGGACTGACCTCTTTGGGGGCCCTACATTTTGCGTAATACTTTATTTTTAATGTAAAAAAATTCTCATTTGGGGGCCCCCTCAAGTGGGGGTCCGGGCGGATTTTCAAATTCTCCCCCTCCCTAGCTACGCCACTGTAAAGTTTCTGCTTTTTTATTAGTGACAGAGACAACGTCCACTTATTTTAGTAAACTAAACTGCCTGTGCATGTAA
Source organism: Biomphalaria straminea (assembly GCA_021533235.1). Classification (NCBI taxonomy): domain Eukaryota; kingdom Metazoa; phylum Mollusca; class Gastropoda; family Planorbidae; genus Biomphalaria; species Biomphalaria straminea. Next base: position 12,057 of record JADKLZ010044887.1, read on the forward strand.
TAAACTACACTAAATGTAACTAATAATTATACAAACTTTATTTCAGCATTTAACTGCGGTGACAGTAGTGTTCGTAAAATTTAATGAAAAAACATTCTCTTTTCGTTATGCGGCCCGCTGACTGGTTGTTACTTACCACTGAGGTCCACACAATGATATGAGTTTGAGACCCCTGTCGTACACAATGGCTTAGTACCGGAACTGTGTGCCACTGAACGTGCTCTACATGGAGGGGAGATAAGGATAATAGAGTGTCTTAAAAAATGTGTTATACCTGTACAAATAATAGCAAGGCATTGTCTTAACTAGGAAAACATAATTAAAAACATGACTAGCTCGACCTTCCAAACGTGCAGTGGCGTAGCTAGGGTAACGGGAGGAAGGAGAATTAGAAAATTTCCCCGGCCCCCACTTAATTTTTTTACTTTAAATAATGAACATTACACAAAATGCAGGGGCCCCCAAATGGTCAATGGCTAATTCTTACCTATGCCCCGGCAAACGTAACATAACAAACATTAGATTTCTAGCATTACATCACTAGCATGAGATCCCAAGTACTTTATCGCTAATTTTCGATTTCTAATATAACATTGCAAGCACAGAGATCCCAAGTACTACATCGCTAGCACAAAATCCCAAGCATAGCATAACTAGAACGAGATCCCGAACATTACATAACTAGCATTAGATCTCTAATATAACATCACTAGAACGAGATCCCAAATATTACATCGCTAGCATTAGATCTCTAATATAACATCACTAGAACGAGATCCCAAATATTACATCGCTAGCATTAGATCTCTAATATAACATTACTAGAACGAGATCCCAAATATTGCATCACTAGAACGAGATCCCAAATATTACATCACTAGAACGAGATCCCAAGCATAGCATCACTAGAACGAGATCCCAAGCATAGCATCACTAGCATTAGATCTCTAATATAACATCACTAGCACGAGATCCCAAGCATAGCATCACTAGCATTACATCCCAAATATTGCATCACTAGAATTTCGACACTTGATGTATATCTTCGAGAAAAGAATTACTGGTTAATTGGCCACTCTGGGAGAACTCTAGTTTGGCAAAATTTTCACAATATTATTTTCTAAAATTAAATTTGGTCTGGACACTTTTATCTTGAACAGACGTATGCCAGGAAGTATTCCCGCGTGTCTTCATTAAAGAGTAAAATAAATAAGAAGACATTTAGGAACATTGTGAGCACCGTCTTCTAAGTCTGGATCTATAGGCCTATCATTGAAATGTTATATACTGTGAACAGATTTGTACATTAGCTTTACCTTTTTTTTTCTAGGGGAGGGGGCAGTTCATTAATTTCTTTGTATCTTTCTGAGTAATATGGAAAGCAAAGGCGATACCCTCGGCACGAAAATCAGACTGATGCTCTCCCTGGTCATGGCCACATTCGAATATGCTTGTGAATCTTGGACGCTGACTGCAGAGGAGAAACCTAACATTGGAATTGAGATGCTACAGAAGGATCCTAGGTGTCACATATAAAGACCACATCACAAAGATATTTGAGACAATTTTACTGCAGCGATTGGCCCCATTATGACCTGCTAGTGTAAAAAAAAACGCAAGCTAAAAATTTGTGGAAATATCACAAGGTTTTAGGAGCTCGTAAAGTGGTGAAAATTGAATGTATCGTTGTATGCAAAGGTGGTAACACCAAAAAAGAAACCACTAATAAACAATTATATATGCCAGCCAGTAAACTAATGATGATGGAAAAGTCACATACAGTAAACAAAAATAACTAATTAAACTATGAATAGATGTACTTAAGAATTATATTCTGCATAAGAGCTTTATTGGAGTCACGTCTGTTTTATTATTGTTAATACAAACAACATGTTAACTGTTTTTAAATAATATTTATTACCAAAAAAAAAAAAGGCAAGAAAAAGAAAAGAGCCCTAAGGCCCAAGAATTCCTATCAGGAAAAAGGTAAAAGTGAAAAAGTACACATGCTGAGGTAAAAAAAGAAAAGGGAAAAAAAATCCATCTTTAGTGATTCCCATTTCATGGGACTGATGTCAAAGGTAAGCTTTTTAGAAATATTAGGGACAATCAGCGTTACATGAATAGGCCTACACCAGACTTTTTTTTTTGTTATAGATCTTGGTCCTTTGTTCTATTTTTGTGTCAATCTATACATGAAAATCTTTTTTTATGTTCAGAAATATCTGTTCCAATGTAATAAATTATTGATAACATTAAAAAAAAAAGTAACGTCTTTATTTTATAATACAAGATATGCATGTAGCGTGATCATTCATAGTAACAGCCTATCACACATGAACACACGAATCTTTGTAGTTTGGTCAGTACAGTTTTTGGCGCGGATATCTCCCATGTCCCCATTTCTATTCATATTCCAGTATTAACTTTGAACTAGATCGGCACCATAGACATAAATAAATATAGACTGGCCAATAAGAGAGTTTTATGAAGGGAAAATTTGTGATTTGCAAATTTGTGCGCTAAGACTGAAGACCGTGCAACTTGTCAGATTTTGGAAATCCGAATTCAATAGATATACATTTTTTCAAGTTACATAAAGCTACTTCCTGTTTCCAGTCTATATCTATTTATGTCTATAATCGGCACTCTTTCTTTCACCAACGTATATAACCAATAGCCATATTGATCTATGAATGATGGACGAAATATTATCTCTCGTCTGCTGCTATTTTCTGAAAGGAATTATCTCCCCTCTCGAAGACGGCTGCCTGCTTCCGAAAAACTGACCTAGAAATTAGCCACCGTCTTTTTTTTTATACCTCCCATTTTTTTTGTTCTTCCCCCCCCCTCCCACGTCCGACTCAACAAAGGCACGTTCGTTCGTTGTGTGTGTAGAGGGTGTGTGGGGTATGTGTGTGTGTGGGGGGGGTGTGCTTGTGTTGGGTTTCATTTTTAGCCTCGTTGTACTTCGAACTTCTCTGGGCTAGAAATAGCGTCATGTGCTGGACCAGATCGTGAGCTGTTACTACTGGACGTGAGTGACCGCTAGTTGAATGCGTGTTGGACACAAATCAATACACAAGGAAAAAGCTGATTTTTTTTTTTTTACAATTTTCCGACATTCTCGTTGTCTTGGAGAAAATAATTACCATTTTTTAAAATTATTTTTTAAAGCAATTTATTTAGTCTTTTCTCAGTCTTTCTCTCTCTCTCTCTCTTTTGTTCTCCCTACCTACTAACTTCTCTCTTTCTTTCTCTCTCTCTCTCTTTCTCTCTCTCTCTCTTTCTCGCTCTCTCTTTCTTTCTCTCTCTCTCTCTCTTTCTCTCTCTCTCTCTTTCTCTCTCTCTCTTTCTCTCTCTCT
>JADKLZ010044894.1:3905-29760 GCA_021533235.1 Biomphalaria straminea
ATATATATATATATATGTGAAAAGATTTAGGATGCACATACATGTTATGTGCAAACAACAAATTACAATGCTTCCGATGATAAACATGAAGTCTGTCTTTAACTCTTCATTAGTAATTTTAGGAAAGGGGCACAGTTAATGTCCATCAAGAAACCTAACAATTTCTTCCTTTAGATTCCACATTGATCTTATGATTAGCCAGTGAATACAACTGCGTTACCATACATCAGAATGTTTTATTTCCAAATCTTCACATACTTTTCGGAACTGCCAGTCGGGACCGGCCTTGGATAATTGGAGGCCATAGACGAAGTCAATTTGGTGGCGCCGAATAAAATAAGAATATACCAAATAAAAAAAAATAAAAAATTTTGCAATTTATTAAAGACCTAGTGTACTTTAAACAAAACATTGAGTACAAGTTTCACTAATCCTTATCTGTAATTTTAAGCTATGGACCTTAGCAGCTGCATAATTTGACTACGCCCAGGGACGGTCTATATTTATCTCATTAGTTCAAATTAATGGAATTTTAATGTAGCCTTGTATAAACTTTCCAGTTACTAGTTTATGGTTTGAATATTTTCTTTATTTTATTAAAAAGGTTGTTTTTCTCAGTCAAAGCTCCATCAGTTGTTACCCTTGCCATCTTGTACAAGCCAACCCAACTCTTTCAACATAATTCTCCATAGCATTGAATAAATATTGGACAGTGCTTATGTCTTTTACTGAATTTATATAGTATTGCTATTAAATATAATCTTCGTTTTTTTTTTATAAAACTCTTTAGAAAGACGTTTAGAGACAATGTTTCTTTAGCCTCTTCATTACAAGTGCTAAGAATCAAAGTTTCAATAATTTCTGAAGATATTTATAATGATTTATTTAGGCTTTCGCGGGCCGCATAAAACACTTCGGCGGGCCGCATGTGGCCCGCGGGCCGTAAGTTGCCCACCCCTGGTATAGTATATACTCATGCACTCTTAATGTAAACATAAAACTAAAATACTATTTCACTTTTATATAAGAATATGCATCCTCTGTTTGGAATCCGCCAACTCATGAAAACATTAAGAAAGTGGAAGAGACACAAAATATAGCAGTAAGATTAATAAAAAAAAAAACGAATATTCATATTTAATTAGAGTAACACCATTAGTAAAATCCCTAAAGCTAGAGACACTTCAGGACAGAAGAATAAAAAGTAGCTAGAATACATAAAATAATAAACCACAATTTACAAATAGAAAAACAAAACCTAATGAAATACTCAGAAAGACAGACACAATAATATAGGCACATATATAGGCATGGTTTAAGTGTTCATTACAATTACATTAATATACATAACATTATAACGTAGCTTCTCAGCACTTCCGTTATCTCGTTCACCGGAGACAACAAATAGGTAGCTGCTATAAATAACTTTTTCCGTCTTCTAGGAAAGTCTTCAAGTTTTTAGCTCAGTCGAACTCATAGACATGAATTAATATAAACTGGAAATAGAAGGTCATTTTTATTTGGAGAGTCAAATATGTTTTATGTACTATGTAAAAAAGAGCTATAAATTCTAGGACGTATATTTCAGCCTATACATAACTATGATCTTTAGTTTTGAAAAGTACATAACTGCCATATTCCCAATATTTTGCCTTTGTTTCATAATCCTAGACATAGGAAAATTAATATAGTTTTGTGATGTGGATCTATTTTTGTTGACTTAGCTGAAAAAATAAATTATAAATACTTCTTATTTTTTTTGCTCATAACTGCTGTATAACTTATACAAATCTATCTGTTCTTAAATGTTTCCCATAATAATATGTTCTTTATCGTCCAGTTAATATGTATTTATGTCTAAGATCCAACTATTTACGGAGCTATTAATTATGTACAAGAAAAACATTTCAGTGCAAAAAAAAAATATAAAAAAAAAATGAACTAAGTGGAAGTCTGAAGTCTGAACATGTTTTCACATCGCATACAAACATACACTTCGTTACTCGCTGCGTATGCCCGAAAGTTGGAGGATAGTCTTGAACAGAAAGAGGAAACTCGCAAAGTTCCCCTGCTGAGAGCAGGAGTTTTATCTTGTGATCGGATCGGTTCTATCAATCGGTCAAGGAAGATGGTCGAGTATTGAAAGAAAGACAAGTACAAACACTGGTAGCGTCCGTCGTGTCCACACTCTCGAGAGCAACGGATGCCCATGGCGAGGAATAGTCTGTGTCTGTGTCAATACCATACACCGCTACTTCTGTGACGAATATCGTCTGATTTGGTGCCTAGATAAAGGGCAGGGAATGGATGAATGTCACAGTTGTCTTCACGGGGACTGCTACTTTATTATATCGGAGTATGTTCTACAAGATGTCTTCTAATCTATACACTACATAAATCAAATTGAGATCTAGTCACAATTACATAGAATTTTATTATAAATCATTTATTAAGTAAACATTGCATTAAAAATAAATGATAATTGAATATATTGATACCCAAAGCAAAAATAGCATTTTGTTCTTACGCAAGAAATTGTTCAAATAGACTAAGTTTTTAAAATGATTTTACACAAAAGTTCTCCCCATAAGACCCATGTGTATCATAAACGTAAATTGAAAGTAAAATGACTAAACATATGTAAAAAATGGACGAAATTCAGGACCTGCTGGGTAATCTGTCCTCATCTTTATTAATTTAAAATAAACCCAAAGGTGCGTACACTGTGTTTAATATATATTATACTAATGAAAGAATTCATTAAAGACATGTATTTTTAGTACAATAGGAAACTTGTATATTTAGAATACTTGTTGTTAACAGTTGTAGTAGAAAAAGTCAAGCTAAACGCAAACAAGGAATTCACTAGCCATATACAGTCGACGTTAAATGCTACTTTATTTTATTTTTTATTTATTTATAGTTTTATAGTTTTGACATTTACCTCTCTTTCTCTCTGTCTCAAACAGACTCACACACACATACAACACACGCACACACATCGATCCATTTCATGCTCACGTCAGTAAAAACAAATCTATAAAGTGTCCCTATCGTCTGCTGGTTTCCCGGCTTCTCAACATTAGCCCGCTACCACTACAACAGCCTCGGTTAACGATGTTGACCTTTACGGTCTCACACGAGAGACGTCGGGCTACGAACGGAAACGAGGCTCGCATATAGAAATGGTATTATGGGAAGAGAAACTGTCGTCTGGCTCGATGGCTGAAATACTATTGCTGGTATTTACACAGATTCTATTAATGGGAACTAATAAACTGCTCCATATTTTAGGAACACACAGCCCGATGCTGTTTGTTTCTATCAAGTTACTCTGTCTTTCTGGTAAAAAGTTTGTACACGTTATTTCTCCCGCACCCTACCTCGAATCAAGCTGAATAATTATTTCGTTTACCTAACAAAACAAGAATCCATTAACAAAATTAACCAATTAGTTAATTAACTGATGGTAATTATTTTGTTTGATATCGTAAAAGGGAAAGAAATTGTACTGACTGATGAGGCGCTATAAGTTGAATTAGTCCCCTTTAAACCTTGAGTAGAGAGTTAGGTCGTCGCTTGACAGTTTAAAACAATAGCGAGTAAACCTTCTATTTTCATAAGCACTTCGATGGCACAGTGGTTAGCGTATTGGCATGTGAGGGCTTGAGCCCTAGAGTTCCAATTGAAGTCGTGCACATTTTTTTGTTATCCAATGCATTTAAAGGCTATCACGGTAACCTTTACTCAGCCCCTTCTTTCACAACTGGTCCAGATAAATGATAGCATGGTAGCGCATTGAAAAGCATTAAATTTCGCTAAAAAAACAATTGATTTATTATTGTAACTCTAGATTTAATACAAATCGAAACACATGACTGATCTAAACTAATTGATATAATTATAGTTAATACAAGCTTGTTTTTTTTCTTCTAGTATTTAATGCATGTTTCTTGTTAGTATTGTAAAATCAAATTTTTAAACTCGCTTGTATCACAAACTAAGTATACAGTTCCTACTAGTGGTTTATACTTTCTCTTAGGTTTAAAAAAACAACAACGTGGAAATTGAAAGTTGGCAAAAACACTGAAGTCAAAAACTCGGAATGAAAAATGTTCTGAATGCTTGTATTGAATATATGTGACGTCATAGGAGAAACAGACGAAAAAAAAATGCGTTGACATGTAAAGACAATGAAAATCTCAATTATTTTTTTGAAGCTACATTTAAAAAATAGCAGTTAGGATGAATACATTGATGGACATTGTTTCATTTGTATATTTATTTCAAAATATCTTTCAAAAATTTTCTTACGAATTTTTAGGGTTCCATCATATCTCCCCCCCCCCCATTTCTCAATAACGCGTTCTCTTTTTTTTCTATGTTACTGTATTTTACAACTTAAACAATGTCAGCCGAATATTGAAAATCAAGATGACACCAAAGACTTCAAAGAGAAGATTACTCTATTTATTTTAAAGTTTTCTTGCAAACTCCCAATATGAAAATTGAAATTTTGAATAATTCCGCCAGCCATGATTGGAAGAATAAAATATGACCCGGGTGGATTGGTTAGAGAGATAAGAGAGGAATGGGGTAGGAAACGAATATCGGACAAATGCTGGACATTATTCTTCTTCACTATCTCCCTTTTTTTTAATTGGTCAATTGCGCGTGCCTGGTGAAAGGAGCCAAGCTGATGACGTCATTCGCGAGAACAGCTTGGAAAGGCTATGTATATTTGTACCTCTGTGTGTAGGTGCGAGAGAGAGAGAGAGAGAGAGAGAGAGAGAGAGCTGTCAGTGTCGGAGGGAAATACGAGTCTCTACTTGTTCTGATATTGTTTCTCTTCTTTCACGAGTACATCTAATGACGTCATCTAGGGACAGAATTAGCAACAGGCAATATAAACCCAACATTGACTACGTCTGCTCTTCACGTGGACACCAGTCCGAGGGGGTTTTAACGAGGAGTATTTTTTTTTTGTTAGGGAACCCGTCCATCTGAGATGTAGATCTAGACACGTAAAATTAGGGCATTTAATTCAAGACAATGTACACGTAAAATTAGGGCATTGAATTCAAGACAATGTACACGTAAAATTAGGGCATTGAATTCAAGACAATGTACACGTAAAATTAGGGCATTGAATTCAAGACAATGTACACGTAAAATTAGGGCATTGAATTCAAGACAATGTACACGTAGAATGACGACCTTAAAATGCAAGAAAATATATAAGTAGAATTACGGCCCTTGAACGCAGGAAAATTTAGAAGTAGAATTACAGCCCTTGAAGGCATGGAGATGTTGAAAAAGAATGAGGGACTTTGATCTATTTGAAATGTAGACGTAGCATTAGGGCATTAGATAAATAAAGAATGAGAGTTATTGCAGAGTATGTGGTCATAAAGAGGAAGCCGGGAAAATGAAAAGATGGAAGTAAATAGAATTGGCGTAAGTTAAACTAGGTCATATAAATAACTATTTCTTGTGCTTTTAAATGATGTAAACTATTTCCCTTTATCGTCTTCAACTTTCCCCGACCTTTATAGTTTTGTGAAGAACAGGTGAACAAGAGTTTACATTACATTTCCTGCGAAATAAAATGAAGGGAGGGGAGATAATAAAGTGTGTTTTTTAAAATGAAGTTTGTGCTCCTGACTGACTAGAGAAATATTCAATGAAACTATAAAACATTACTGACTAAAGAAATAGAGTGAACTAATTTAGATCTGTTAACTAGAAATACAGAAGGTGAGCCTATTTAGATCTGATAATATGAAAAAACTATTGTATTCCAGCTCATATAACATATCTAGGCCTGCTGTTATGAGTTGTTTAACCCGAGACAAATCCTGACGATAGACGTATGATATGGAAATAAGCAATCAGTCTAAACTGACCAAAGGTTTCGACGTAGCTACTCCGTGTTCAGTCCTTCTGTAACTATTGGTCAACTTATTTGGACCTGCTACCAACAATGCGAAAGCCACCTTAACCTGCGATATTTGTGGTCGTGTCTCTCCGAAATGGGGCTCCACAGTCACATGAAAAAGTGTTTGAGGTGAACCATAGTCGTTCTGCGACTGAGGGAGGCCAATTGAATACGAATGAACTTATTTAGACCTACTGATATGTTGAACCTATTTTAACCTGCTAATACGATTGAACCTACGTAGACCTACTGATATGAGTGAACCTATCTAGACATACTGATATCTGAACCTATTTAGACCTGCTAATACGAATAAACCTATTTGGACCTGCTAGTATGTCTGTTGGTACTCACCCCTACTGATATAAGTTAACCTACTTATACTACTGCTGAAGTAACACAAGTGAAGCTTTATACTTTATAGCTCCACTGACTTTAGATTACTTTATTCTGGTTATTTCCAAACCGATTTATCTTACTTTTTTATCGCATTTATATCAATGTTTGGAAAATATAAGGACAAACGAGTGGACAAATAAATAAATACATAAAAAAAATATTTCCTCACATATTGACTATCAGAATATTTGAGTTTTCGTAGAAGAGTTAGCAGAGAAAAAAAGAAAGGGACACTATCATTTCTAAAATAAAATCAGAATAATTTAATATATTCTATTGCAATGTAAGAAGTAAGTATACCACTGATATTTGTGTTAGTCACTAGTTATAGTTAGACACGCCGACCTCTGTGTTTTTGATCAAATTGAATCTAAGTAGAGAACAAAGTATTTCCAACTTTGGTCCTAGAGTAACAACATACGTCTAGTTGGAGAAGCAGGATGTATACATTCCATTAAAACCAATACCTAATGATCTTCCCTTGAGAGCATGATCTCTCAACTACAACGTATACATGTTATATCAAAACTAAGAGAAGGTCAATAGTCTAACATGACTTAAGCATAAAGTCTAAATTTTATTAATATCAGACAAAAAAAAATATCTGGAGATTAAGCAAAAAAAAAAATCTCTGGACTTACGTTCTTATTAGGTTTTGACACTAACAATATCCTGTTATGACGTAATCATGACATTCAATATGCTATTAACAATCTAACATGTGTGACACTCAGAAAGCTTGTGCATATGTACAACTATAGCACGTGATGACTGGACTACAAGATCAGGAGTGCACCTGGGTGGAAAGCCACTAGATCTAGTTCACTATTAGCCACACAACTGTTAACCCACAGACCTATATAAATATATATTGAATAGGTATTTGTGTAAAATTTTTCGGTTAAATTTAGAAAAGCCGAATTAAAATGTTATTGATAAAGATGTCTTCGAAGCTAAATTTTTAATTGATCTAAAAATAAAAAAAATGTTAAAATGATTTCAAGTTTAACGTATGCTCATATATGTTTGTTCATTTTAATTTTTCAATTTTAATGTGTTCATTTTAAAGTTTTAAATTTATTGAGTGAACTGAAATGTGTAATTTAATATATGCTCTAATGTTTACTTCTTTATGACATGTAGACCGACTCAAAGGAAAGTTTAAAAAAATAGGAATGTAGTTATGTTCAAAATAAATAAATCCCAAGCTGGAGATGTCAAAATTATTTTGTCTATTGTTAAATACAATTCTGACAAAAGGAATTGTACGATTCTTGTCCAAGTTAAGTCCAAGTGAGGTCGAAGTTATGTCAAAGTTATGTTAAAGTTATGTCCAAGTTAAGCCCAAGGTAAGCCCAAGAGAGAGTTATGTCAAAGTTAAGTGCAAGTTACTTTGCAGACGGATTACGATAGCAATGTAACATCGCGATATCAAATAGGATTTGTCTTTTTATTTTATTTTAATTAGTCTTTGGAATTCGTTAATGTAACAATCCCACAATCTGATACATTTCATTTTGTAGTGCTATTTACCAAGATTATCACTGATAAAATGTTTATTGAATTATAAAACCGGTTTATGTTTTAACCAGATACAGTTGCTGCTTTTCTTAAAACGTATTTATAGTAGATAGTATCACCTTAACTAAGTAATTAGCCTTGAAGTGAAACCGATATTAAAGAAAAAAACATTGAGTAGAATATAAGAGATTTTCGGTTTGGGCGACTTAAAAAAATCTGTCATAACCCAGAAATGTTACAATGTAATTAGCTAAAAATGTCAGAATTGTCTTCTAAGAGCCCAGCTGTTATTTACTTCTTTCTTAATCACTTTTTATTCTCACCCCTAATAAGCTACTATAATAAACGAGAATAAATAGGGGAGATAATTGTTGACAAGAGACCTGAAGCTCAAAAAGTTGAATTACCTTTTCTCTGTAGTGTAGGGTTGTCTGCCCCCCCAGGAGTGCCAATGTTGCAGATTTTCGTCTCTGCTGACGTCAGTCCATGACGATCTAAGACAAAGATAAGACACACATCTAGACTTCAATGCATTTCTTTATTGACATTGACATCTACATCTTTAACAATGAACGTTATACAGTGACGTACCCCTACTAGGACACAAGGTGTGGATGGCAGAATGAAGAAAGTTTCTACACTAACTCCCGTTGTGTCTTTTAAACTTAGCTTTATGTGTGTTTTCCAGAGGCTATTGTCTTATCTTTTTTCCCCCCAAGAATGACCGCCATGTGCTAGAGCACCAGACTCTACTAGGATACAAACTTCTGTTTTGATGCCTGATTTCCCTTTTTTTCTTAACTTAATGAAATGGTCTCCCTTGCTCTAATACTGGTAATTAAGAGAACGAGGCAAGGGGAGGCTATGTCCTGATCCACTGGTCGAGACTGGACTTAACTACCATGGAGAACTGGACTTAACTACCACACTCGTGATATCAAAGTGGTGCTGTTGTGTAGGGGGGCGTGTGAAGGGGTCTGGGGAGGAGGGTAACTACGTCACTTTAGACCAAACATTTTCCAGTACACACCAGTCACATTAAACGTAACCTAAGACTCGCTGTTGCTCCGAGTACCAGAGTCTTGTCTACAATGGATTGGTGTGAATGTGGGGGGATGTCTAGGTGAGTCAGGTCAAAGTGAGTACAGATCAAGGAAACTGTCAGGTCAACTATTGAAACAAAAATGGACGAGTCATCCATCTTGTGAATTAGGTCATCCAGAACAAGGTGAAAGTTGCCTATAGACATCAATTATTAAACAATGATGTCATTGCAGGGACAGAACTTCGTCACGTGATGTTGCAGATGGCGAGTTCCCACAAGTTTAGTTGACCGTGTTCTTACACATTTCTTGCAGCCTTCTTTCTTGTGTGCCAATTGCATTGTTACGAGGATTTATGAAACGGTATTAATCAACCAATATAGTGTAAAATATTGCTATGATATTTAGAATAGATGATTTCTCGATATGTCCATCGACCACTTCATTATATTAGGGCTAATAATGTATTAGCTCTGTATAAAAAGCTTACATCCAGTTATATATATCTATTAACGAAAATTGCACTACTTCTTCTGTAAGACTATGAGTAAAATAAAAAGATTTGATCCCAGAAGTTGTAGATTTAGTTTTCGTGAAATTCAAACTGTGTAGTCAGACAGAAACAAAGAACAAGCTGGAACAAAGATAAAACAAGATCGGAGCCTACATCGGAACATAATATTACCCCAGAAAAAAAGTTTAAAGGTTCAAAAAATGAAAAATATCAAACTATGTCGAAGTACATGAATTTCTAATGGAATAATGTTGCTCCTTTTGTAGTTTTAACTTATGAACTAGATCACACAGATATGTAGTTTTAACTTATGGACTAGATCACACAGATATGTAGTTTTAACTTATGAACTAGATCACACAGATATGTAGTTTTAACTTATGAACTAGATCACACAGATATGTAGTTTTAACTTATGGACTAGATCACAGCAATTTATGGACTTAATTACATAGTCTCGTAACTATAATTATCGTATGTACTAGACTTGTAGATCAGATCTTCTAAAGATCCAACACATGGAGTTGCCAAATGCAAATGTTTGTGTGAGCAATAGAGCTCGTCATACTTTTTTTTAATGAATAAAAAAAAAAGTATAATAGAACATAAACGCATATAAAAGTATTTATAACAACTAAAGACTTACGAATCTAGAGCTACATCGGTATTTCAATTACATCGTGTTCGAGGTTCTTTTAATATCTGGTGAACTAGCACAGTATCAATCCAGTCCTTGGGTTATCACAGCAGACGACACATTCCGATACCGCCACTCAGCTTCTAGCATTCACTGAACTTGACCCCAACTCAGCGGCTTGCAGAGCCTCGGAGTAGCATTCAGTTAAGTTGACTTTTACCAACAGCAGCTACTTTTTTTTCTCCGGAGACTAATGATGTTGCTAAAATGACATAACTACTTGGTCAATACCGGTGTTGACACTGGAAGTCAGTTCTCTGTTACCCCACACAGGAGAGTGTGGAGATAAACAGAAGACACCCGACGCCATGTCGATAACTGCAAATTGACTGCATTGGTATGTTACTGTAGCATACTATTTAAACACATTGTGTTGTCTAGATAACACATGAGAATAATGATGCCAGTTTATCAAGATGACTGGAGTTAGTTGTTCTCGGAAACTCTGGTTTCCTGAACAATAAGAATAAAAAATAACTTTCAATTATAACCAGTCCCGATTGCTAACTTTCATTTAGACCTGGCCACTTATAAAAGCAGATAAAGTAAATCTGTTTCCATGGAGGAAGAAGGTGTCATGTGGCCAGCACAACGATCAACCAACCGCCTTTACTCTCTCAACGTCAGTCAGGTACTAATCTCAAGGTGTCATGTGGCCAGCACAACGATCAACTAACCGCCTTTACTCTCTCAACGTCAGTCAGGTACTAATCTCAATCTTCTCTGAATTCGAGAATCCTTGGTTTGGATGCCAAATGGTTAACCACTCACCCAGCTCACCCCGCACACAATCGTCAGGAAAAAGACAGAAAAACAACACAAAAACAAAACAAAAAAACAAGGTTAGAACACAATCACTGTCACATGTATTGGTTTGAGCTTTCACCTAATGCTAGACCCACTTGCCAACATTAACCATTTAGGGCTACAATATGCCACTTTATGGTACTCTACTAAGTTGTATTATAAAGAAAAGTTTAAAATTGTTACAGTATTGTACCATAGTTAATAGTACAATACTGAAACATATTGTAATCAATACTAATCAATATGTTACATAGTGCGATCTTAACTAAAAAGTATGTTACATAGTGCGATCTTAACTATAAAGTATGTTACGAATGAACTGAACTGCAGTGAACTTAATTGTAATGTATAATATTGCATTGTCATGGATTGCTTGTATACTCTTGAACTGCTGTGAACTGCAATGTATGATATTGCATTGTCATGGATTGCTTGGTATTATGATATACTCTATGTATACTACTGTTTTTCTCCATTTCTCTCTCTCTTTCTCTCCATACATATGCCTCCAGCAATGCACTAGCTACAAGCCCGGTAAAACAAACTCTTCAGACAATCCACACTCACACCACTCACGAACATACACGTAAACCAATCACACATATGCAAACATTATTCACACATACACATACACACCATTCACACATATGCACACATTATTCACACATACACACCCTTCCCACATATGCACACAACCTTCACACATTACGCAGCGTGCAGTCGATACGTCTGCCAGCCCATGTGACGCAATGTGATACCCCTAAAAACAAAACAAAAAATTCACTGCCAGCCACATATTGACACAAGCGACCCAGCACTGTCAGTTAATTGTTGACATATATAGTTTTGGAGGTCGCCCCAGGAATCCCCACCCCTCCACCATAAGCACATTCAAAACTCACACGCATACACAATGTGAGCGGTTGAACACATTGGTACATAAAGGGGGTGGGGAACAAGAACGATAAATGCGTTGTCAGATAACTCTGTTGTAAAGATTGAGTTCAACTTTAATTACTCCCCCAGGTATCCAATGGAGATGAATTAATTTTTTTTTCAGATTTAAAATCATGAAAGCTTGTATAATCAAACTACGTTTATTAATTGTATTTATTATTGTTGTCTTTGTTGGTTATTATTGTTTTTTATTTTTATTTTAGCTTGCATTGTAGGAGAGAGAGAGAGAGAGAGTAATGAGCAGGCCACAGCAGAGACGATCCAGTCCGCGCGGTCGATCATGGCTATTATAAAAAAAAAATACACTGGTGTGTTTATTAGGAACCCCCTGTCCCTCCCCTCACAGCACCCTCCTTCGTTTTCAGGTAATGCAGATATTTGATCCCTCCCTTGCAGGTACATATTGATATAGACATGCTATTTTGTAGATTTAAAAGACAGCAAATTGTGGGATTTCATGCATACAAATGTGGTATGCTCAATATGAATATGAAGAATAAGACAAGCTCATAATAAAGTAATTTTTTAATTCAGTCCATGTACATTGATCATCATAAGTAGAGAGAGAGAGAGAGAGAGAGAGAGAGAGAGAGAGAGAGAGAGAGAAAGAGAGAAAGAGAGAAATAAAATTGATTATAGTCTAAGGGAAGTAATCGCCATTCGACTTGAGTTATGCTAGATGCTCTGCCTTTTTACCTTTCAAGTTATCTGTTCTTCTTGGCCCATTTTACTTTTTTTTTTACCCCCCCCCCTAGGTTTAATACAAATTTAAAAACACTCCACTATGTAGTAGAAAGAAATTTAGGAACTGTAAAATATATTTTTTTTAAACTGATAACGACTTTATCATTTAATAATCAATACAATCATTCCTTCTAATGGCTCGCTAAAAACAAAGTGTTTTTTTTTTTTTTGCCAAATTAAAAAAAAAAGGCAGTTGGAAAGGGTAGAGGGTTAAGAAAGCTTGCTCCTTATCAGTGTGAATCTAATTATGTAAAAGGCCCGGTGAATTGTTTTTCTATAGGCCCTGCTCTTTTTTGAAGATTTAAACAAAAATTTTATAAATTAATATTAGGGTGATGAATCAAGCATACCCTGAGTCAATGAGTTGGAGGACGATACTAGGAAAGCTTAAACAGGGACGTACTGGTAAAACCTGAGCCTCAAGAGGCGACAGACGCTGCCAGTTGTAAAGTTGATCAAGTCTCTCCACCCCTTTGATGGTAAGGCCCAGGGCTGGTTGCATTGTCTACACTGCTGTTCGGGCGTGTTGCTTATGTATATATCAAGCTACACGGAGAGGGGGGAGATGGGGGGATACTGCTTCCACATGACAGCTCCCCCCCCCCCCACTTTCAAATATTTGTCATGCTATAGCCTCACATGTGCATCTTCAATCATCTGTCTATAGTGGTGAACATAAAAAAAAAATTAGTAAATGGCTATTTATTGCAAACTAAATTTGTCCAGCATTGTATGAATCATGCGATTGTTAATGTAGTTAGATCAGTGGCAGTGCACGCGGTAAGTACTGCTCATTAATATATAATAATATGTAATTTTTATACAAATACAATATAAGCTCAAAATGCTATGGAAACACTCACAGACTACTTTGTAACACTTACAGACTGTAACACTCACAGACTACAATATTGTAACACTTACAGACTGTAACATTCACAGACTGTAACATTCACATACTACTTTGTAACACTCACAGACTGTAACATTCACAGACTGTAACATTCGCAGACTACTTTGTAACACTTACAGACTGTACCACTCACAGACTACTTTGTTTCCGCTAGTAACAAAAATACTTTCACATCGATTCAAAGCTCAGTGGACGATTTTTTTTTCATTTATTATCGACTACATCCTGGAGACATTTTTTAGCGACCACGACAATTATCCTAGACTGGATTCGTCCGTTGGATTATAGTACTTCAATAATGGAGTTTGCATCGATGCGAGTTCCCCACTCCCCCTAACCAACCCAACATTTTTAAACAGCTGTAGGTCTACTTTGTTTACTGATACAGACAAGAGCAAACTCATTATAAACAGCAATTAGAATACTCTAAAGCACATGTCAACAAATGCATTAAAATACACTAATGTAACTAATGGGTCACGAGTATGACAAATGTCTAGCATTAGTTTCAACTGTCTATTGAAACAGAGATGTCGTGCAGATGTTAGTATTACCAGACTCTGTAACTGTTGATTAGGGTGTCATGCGGTGGGGCATGACGTCATCCTAACCAGGTGGATGTCTTAAAACGTAAACTCTTGACCGGAACTTCAAGCCCTGGACCAATTGAGCCTACCACTCATCCGCCTTTGCCTCAACCATTATTAAGTTGTGACCAAAAGAAACTCCCCCCCCCCCCCCCAAGAGAGTACTAATTTGAGACCGAAACGAGGAACAAGTAAGCGGTAAGACAGTAGGATAGAAGTTGCCAGGAGGGTATTGTAGTAAGTAGCTTGGCTACCTATCAAAGGGGACTGAAGGTTCGACACCTGATTCAAGCAGAGTTGTGTTTACTGAGCACCTATAGGCAGTTTGGAAAACCTTTTCCCAGATAGCCCACCCCCCACCCCCAACTAGTCCACAAACGAGATTGTACCATAGCGCTCTGAGCATGCTATAAGCATGAAAATTGCGCTATGTAAAAGCAATTGAAAAAAAAAAACAAAAACATTGCCTGGTTTTTGTTTGGCTAGGGGCCCCCCCCCCCAACCTTTCCTTAGCGCGTGACGATCAAAAAGTAAGAACGAACACGAAACACGTGGCAAAAAACGTTTAAAAACAAACAAGCAAAACTTTATATTAAGTGTAATTGTATCAATTAGTTTGTATCAGTCATGTCATTATATGTACGTTAAAAATAGGCAAAATAAATCTGTATTTAGATACTGTTTTGATTATGTGTTTTTAATTTTTTTAAAGCTTTTAGTTTTTTTTAGGGAAGAAAGGTGTATCTTGGTGGTAGTTTTCTAAATACAGACAAAAAAAGTTCACTCATGGCTCAAGAGTCCTACACATGACTAAGCCTACACCACTAGATTTGTCAAATTACGATTTGTTTACCTTATTCAATATACCTAACAAAAATAATAATTACCATTAGTTCATGAACTAATTTGTTATCTTTGTTTAGTCCTGTGTCACCATGTAAGAGAAATAATTGTGCAAAATTTCAGTTGAAACCAAGATTGGGTGTGGAGGAAATAACGTGTACAAACATTTTTACGAGACAGACAGACAGACAGACAGACAGACAGACAGACAGACAAAGATAAACTTAGTAAAAATAGTCTGGCATACCAAATAGTCAGACTCTCAACTAATTATTTGTTCTTGAACCTTTTTAAAAAAAATTATACTTTGAAAAAAAAAAACAAAAAAACTCCAGCTCTAATGAAGCCAATGCACGCTCAGTCACAGCCTCTAATCGATAGTCCGAATGTTTATCGATAAATTCACTTGAGCGTGACGCTCGATCCCAGAACCGAGGACACTCAGGAAAACTAAAGCGCTGAAAGCCTCCACGTGGAAGTAACAAATCTATGCAAGCGTGAAACTAAATGGTGCCTGGTAGTGAGTGACCTGTGCTGTGGGAACTCAGCCATGAATAGGTTTGAATGTGTGTGCCAGTCTTTTGTGCCGGTGTGATTATCTGGAATGAATGGTGCCATAACAAGTAATAATATCTACTCAATGTGTGATGTAAAAGGTCATCGGTTTCTTTGGCCAACGGTTTACGAGCAGGGTGTCACGTGGCCAGCACAACGACCAACCGCCTTTACTTTCTCCCAACGAAAATCGAGTACACATTAGAGTTGGGTGGACTCAGGGGCACCCAAAAAATCCTGACATGCAAAGTTCTAGTCTTCACCGACATTCAAACCTAAGACCCCAGGTTCGGAAACCAAGCGGTTCATCACTCAACCACTGCGCCCCCTACCAACTAAAGGTTTTTGGTGCTACTAGCGAAAAAGTTATGAGTTTTGATTTTCATTTGCTAAAAAGTGAATAACTTTTTCTTATACCTTTTGAAGTACATAGTATATCAGCACTGAATATTTTATGCACACAGGACACACACCAAACGTTTGATATATATATATTGTTATCCGCTATAGATGAAAATCTCCATTTCATAAACTCACTAACAAACTAGAAACTATATTGATAGTAACTTTAGACTATGTTAGAGCTACAATGAAATAATCTTCTTCTCCCTTGTAATTGTCCTTATTGTTGAGTCTATGACTCTTGGAACTTTTGCCTCCAACTGCATGTATGAACAAACATCTGTCTGAGAAAAAATCATAGAAGATGTAGATAGTTACGCTCGGATTTGAAGTGAGGCCTAAGGCCGAGCACATCAGGATACTCCCTCATGTTCCTTATCTGTACTACATCAGCCGTGCATGTGTCCGTCATGAAAAAAGGCCCATTGAGGAACGGTGTGTGGAGAGTGACATGTTTGTTGGGACTTTCTTCCAACCCCACCTTAGGCGCCCCAACGGGGTGGGGGTCTTTTTTGCTTCACTGTTGGCTTATGGCCACGTTACATGTTTGTAAGAAGTGGCAAAACACTTTTGGTCTAAACTGCCCACAGATTGTGACGTTGCAGTTAAATGTTTAGGCCTTCTATAACGATTGGTCTCGGTGAGAGGCATTACTTGTAAGAGCTTATAATGCCACAGATGATAATCAGAATGTAACAGATGATAATCAGAATGTAACAGATGATAATCAGAATGTAACAGATGATAATCAAAATGTAACAGATGATAATCAGAATGTAACAGATAATCATGTTAACAGTGAGTAAATAATGTCTACGTGAAAAATAGGAGAGGCCAAGCTTATACCACTGTCTAAAACTTGACCAAGTTGTCAAGTCAACACTGACCAGAGGATTGGTCAACTCTCCGACATTCTCTTTGCACAGACCAACTCACGGACTGCGTCACATGCAAACACAGACGCACGCACGCACACACATACTGTCTGAAGATTGCTGAACGTGCTGGCTAGTTCGTTGAGCACGTCTCACGGTCTCCATTGATTAGACAGACCAGCCAAATGTCTGTCGAGTGTCTGCTACATACAGACCAGCCAAATGTCTGTCGAGTGTCTGCTACGTACAATATTTCACGCAAACTACCTCCGCCCCCGGTCCCTCCATTGCCGTTTCTTCAAATACGATAAAGAAAAACAAATGATTAGAAGTTGATAGTATTGAATCCTTTTAATGTCAAATAAAAATAGATTTATAGCGACATTTGTCATGATTTAGTAATAAGCAGTAATAACAGAGCATTGAAAGTTTTAAAATGAGTGCATATTACCAAGATAAGCTTTTACTCGCTTAAAGATAGTATATATAAATACAGAGAGAGAGAGAGAGAAAGAGAGAGACAGAGAGACAAACAGACAGACAGACAGATAGAGAAATAACACTTTTCTTATTAATGGGGATCTTTAGGGTGCCTCTGAGTCCACCCAGCTATAATAGGTACCTGACATTAGTTGGGAAAAGTAAAGGTGGCTGGTCGTTGTGCTGGCCACATGACACCCTCGGTAGCCGTTGGTCACAGAAACAGATGACCTTTACATCTGCCGCATAGATCGCAAGGTCTGAAAGGGAAACTTAGCTATTAATCCATCGTGCTTCTGTAAATACAAATAGCCTACATATATGGAAGATTATTCAAGAGCTATTTAATAGCACTTATCAAATAATAAAAAGCATGCACAGATCAGGCTCGCAGTAATTGGTTTCATTAACAACTTGTATAATACAACCCTGCAGGGCACAATGATAGGACTCGTTAAGGGGGTGGACCGCCTCTATTTGCAAAGAAAAAATATTTAAAGAAATACCCGCTTTTAAAAGTGTAATTGCTCTAACAGGAGTAGCATTCATATTATTTACAATATCAGGTGGCCGAGCCTTGCTCGGTTAAATAAATGCCCTGCCCAGCCTGACTGTCGGACAATAAGAAGTTCATACCGGCTTTTGCCATCCATCCATCCCAGTGGTGCTACAGCCCGTGGTCTGCTTTTAGTTTTACACATCCCTTCTATCATATCTCTAAACGCGTTCTTGTTTGCAAAGAAATATTTTAGTGTACTACGGTAAGCTTAGTGACGTAAGCAGCGTTTTTCCCGTTTACGTCATGGAAAACTTTCATTCATAAAATTCAAGCCAAAATTAATTTTACAACGAGACATTTTATATATCAAAATAACGGTCGAACTCGAGTTTTCCCGATGTGGCCAATGAGCTGAGAATTTTTTTTTTCTCACTAATATGCAGATACGTTGAAATTTTAAAGAAAATCGTTAGAGCCGTTTACGTATACATATATATATATATATATATATATATATATATATATATATATATATATAAGAATTGCTTGCTTAATAGTATAGGATTATTATAAGAAGAATGAAACCCTAAGAAAAAAAACGAGTTGAGGCCGATTGGAATAAAAAAAAATACAAGAAAAATATAAAAATCCTTTAAAAAAAAATCAAAAGGGACGAAATCCTACGTGTTTAGCTGTATCTGAGAATTCTGAAGAATTAATTTCCCTTGTTGGTATTAAAAAAACAATTAATTAACAGTAATTTACTGACTAATTGGTTACTTTTTTATATTAATTCATCTGTTGTCTATGTCAATAAATAAATAGTTTCAACTTGATCCGAGAATGGGTGTGGGAGAAATAACGTGATCAAACCTTTTACCAGATATAAAGACAGACAGACAGACAGACAGAGTGAGTTGAGGATATAAGCTTGGTCTAAAGGGAGGACACTGTAGAAATGAGTGCAGTATTGGACTTCAAAAATTAAAGCAATGGTTGCATATCACCTTTCCTCAACATCTCTCTATAGCAGCGGTTCTCAACCTTTTAAGCTCGGCGACCCCTTTCTACAATCCCTTACTCTGCCACGAACCCCCCCCCTTCCGCGCACACACACAGAGCAAAAGAAGAATAAACCAAAATAATTAATTTTTTTCGATGGTCTTTGTTGACCCCTGGGAGATCGTCATTCGACCCCCATGGGGGTCGCGACCCACCGTTTGAGAACCCCTGCTCTCTACTTCCAAAGTATGGGTAAAGTTATATAGTTATGTAGTATGTATATGTTTTGGCTCGAGGTAGAAAGACATCACATTTGTATTTCAAGGTAATTTATCACTACAATTGTAAGCTTGCTGTAAATGCCAGATATATGAACATGCTACTAAATTGTTATTACTGTGATTGTGAAGTTCTTCCACTTCCGCCAATAATCTCGCTTTCTTTTTCCATCTCCATAACGCCCCCTTCACCCCAGAGTAAAATTTATCCAAAGAGATGAGCAATTGAAGCCAGCGTCAATCTTTTTTTCGCCTGGTCGGATTTTCCCGTTCGTGAAATCGTCTCCTGCCGTTCAGGTTCTATGATTGAAATTAGTCAGCCTGCGTATTTTCCCCTGAGGTCAAGAAATGGGTGTGTGTGTGTGTGAGAGAGAGAGAGGGGGGGGGGGAGAGGACATCCTTTTAATGACAATGTTAGACTCACGTGATTTTGAAGTGGTCAGCAGTTGAACGTCTTGGCAGCGTAGTTTGGCTACTCACACAGACAGTGCGTACTCAGTTACACACATTTCTTGATCTACTAATGAGCAGTAATGAGCACGTGCACTGCCCCTGATCTAACGACATCAACAGTCTCATTATTCATGCAATGCTACACCAATTTAATTACACTAAATAGCGATTGACTAATTTAAAGTTCACTCAGGGCGTAAATCTACAACACATAATACATATGAAACTAAAAGTGAATAATTTTTGTCTGGTGTAAAATAATAAAACAGAAAAGTAGAATTAAGGAAGGAACGTTGGACTTTTGCAAAGTTTGTTTTTTATTTAAAGGAAAGAAAAAACAACAACCAGGATCTATGTACATAAAGCTAACCGTGGATGCACTGTCAGACGTACTTGATCATTTATGCTAATAGCCTCCATGTCATCACATTGAATTACATAAGAAGTATTGAAGTCAAATCTATAAGTTTGTATCCTTAGTAGTAGGCGTAGACTGAAAATATTGACCAAAGTCATAAAAAGTAGCTCTTTATAATGCTTTTTCTCTAAAAGTCCATCTAATTGAGTGCAGTACTGGCTGTCTGATTTCTAGCATCGATCAAGCTATTGATCCGCGATCATTAAAGATGTATTCGAAATAGAAATCGTTATCTAAAAATTGTGTTTAGACTGTCGCCACAGTGCTAAAAGCATTGTGTCATTGACACAATTCAAGACAACAGCCCTGTTTAAAGTTACCCAACATCCCTGTTTAGAGGGACCCAAGACAATACTCCTGTTTAGAGGGACCTAAGACAACAGCACTGTTTAGAGGGACCCAAGACAACAGTCCTGTTTAGAGGGACCCAAGACAATAATCCTGTTTAGAGGGACCCAAGACAACAGCACTGTTTAGAGGGACCCAAGACAACAGCCCTGTTTAGAGGGACCCAAGACAATACTCCTGTTTAGAGGGACCCAAGACAACAGCCCTGTTTAGAGGTACCCAAGACAATAATCCTGTTTAGAGTGTCCCAAGACAACAGCCCTGTTTAGAGGAATCCAAGACAACAGCCCTGTTTAGAGGGACCCAAGACAATAATCCTGTTTAGAGTGTCCCAAGACAACAGCCCTGTTTAGAGAGATCCAAGACAACAGCCCGTTTAGAGACACCAAAGACAACAGTCCGTTTAGAGGGACACAAGACAACCCTAATGCTGCACTGAATGCCGTCATGCAAAATTATACTACACGACTACACGTGCATCACTAGAATCTAGATCTCGCGATTCTTCTAACATCAGTGACCTAATAAACAGAATTGATGGTCACGTGTTAATCTTCATGACTTAAAACGATAAACGTTTAATGTTTAAACATTTCGTCACAAATCAGATCTGTAGCCATGTTAGCCACTGTTAGCTATTATTGTTTAGCTATCAATGTTCATCTGAGTTCACTCCTTGTTCGCTAGCTATTGTCTTTGTGCTTTTGGATTTCCCTTTAAAGACATTTGATGACCGTACTTGATAACAGGCGAACGTTTGGCATAAGCGTGTCACAATGTGGGCGTAATTTCCAAAATATTGTAAAGGTATTTTTTTTATTTAAGCGGTTATTCATAAAGAGAAAAATGCAGGGCTTTTGTTTCCATTCCTCTGTTACAATGTCATCAAAAAAAAAAGTTCTATTTTCGTTGATCTGATATTTGGAAACACTAAGTGCAATCGTTTAATGTTGGGAGCAGATGCAATGACCCGGGGGTGAATGAGATGTGGGGGGGGCACACATATGAAGTTTCAATTTATGTTTTATTTTACATTCTAATTTTGAAGTGTCCTTTGGTACACTACAATAACAGAACTATCTATTGCACTGAGGATAACGCAACACGGTTGAAGTAAAGTTCAATATTAACTGGTTTAACTTATGTCAATATGTAGATCTTATGCTGAGATAAAAAAAAAAGATAAAGGATAAAGGAAGAATGACGTTAGGAGAGAAGAACAGAAAGTAATGAGAGAGATTAGGAAAAAAGAGAGATATAAAAAGAAAGAAAAAGTAATTTTCGGTAAGAGAGAGAGAATCAAAGATATGAAAAGAAAGCGACAGAGAATCAGAGGTTTAAACAAGAGAGCATAATAGGTATAAAGGGAGAAAGAGAAAAGAAAGAGAGACAGAGAAAGAAAGAAACACAGAGAGAGACACACAAAGAGAGAGACACGGAAAGAGAGGCAGAGACTGCGAGACATAGACATAGAGAGGCAGAGAGATAGAGAAAGAGACACAGAAAGAGACACGGGGAGAAACACAGAGACATCAAGACAGACATCTAGAGATACAGGGAGAGACAGAGAGAAAGACACAGAGACAGTGAGAGAGACACAGAAAGAGGCAGAGAGACAGCGAGTGGCAGAGAGATACAGAGAGACAAAGAGAGAAGCAGAGAGAGAGAGACTGAGTCAGTGAGTTATATATAGAGACAGAGACAGTGAGACAGAGACAGACAGATAGAGAGAGTTCTATGTGTAGAAAGAGAGAAAGTCAGAGGTATGACAAAGTGATTAAGAAATCAGGGAGAAAAGAAAAACAAAGAAGAAAAGAAAAAAAAAATCGACCTCTAGCGATGAAGAGAAGGATAGAGAGAGAGAAAGAAATGAAGATAGTAGAGCGAGGAGGTGGAAGGACTGGTCAATAGTCTAGGCCACTTATCCCGCTAACGCTGACCAGATTATTTTGAAGCAGTCTAATGTCCCCCGTGGAGATTACAGTATCAATAATAATTGGCTATGAAATATGAATTGGTCTATTGCCGTCCAACCAATGATGACAACACTGGACTACTGTATATCAATATAACACACACACACACACGCACATTTGAACACTGGAGCCTGTAGACACACACACACACAAACACATCAATGCAAAACACACAAACATACACATACACACTGTAACACTGGAGTCTATGCACAACACTGACACGCACAACTAATAACATTTTGTGTAATATTACTCTCTGCACAGCAAAGTGAGACTGGTTGTAAAGTAATGAGCCCTTTAAAACCACACTCACTAGTGATAGTCCCGTCAATATTGTGCTAGATCTTATATGTACTAGCCGGGCATTACCCGCGCCTGCGGGTCTTGGTTGACTATACTAATCTAGATTTACATGCATGTTAAACTAAGCTAATGATCCTTTCAAGTTTTTCTCTTTGGCCACTAAAATATAAGTACGTCATGATTTCTAAATTCGCAGATATAAGGAACGAATTTATGTAAAAATACTTTTGAAACACAAATTTGAAGGTAAATTTTATAGATTAATAAAATCAATAGATTATATTTTGTATTTTCATGAGTCAAAGTAAAAAACAAAAATTATCTTTGCAAAGTGTAGTTTAAAAAAATTAGATCTAGATCTAGATCCTTTCGATCTTAACATGGTAAATAAAGCCTAGATCCATGAAATAATACTTTTATAGAGTTGGTTTTTTTTTATTTGAAGGTCTTAAGTTTGCTACTATACATACGTTTCGCTTCCAGTTAGTACCCAAGGAACATTAAGTCA
Source organism: Biomphalaria straminea (assembly GCA_021533235.1). Taxonomy (NCBI): domain Eukaryota; kingdom Metazoa; phylum Mollusca; class Gastropoda; family Planorbidae; genus Biomphalaria; species Biomphalaria straminea. The sequence continues at coordinate 26,969 of JADKLZ010044894.1, forward strand.
AATTTTATCAAGAATGGTCAAACGATTTTGATTTCTATGCGGGACATACATACATACACTCGTACGTACATACATAAACACATACATACATGTATGCATACGCCTTACTTTCTACTTTATAGTATAGATAAGGGAATGTGTTTGCTACCATTGTTGGTGTTTTGTGTGCGTGTGTTTTGTTTTGTTTGTTTTGTTTTTGTTTTTGTCTGTTGATTTTTTTTGTTAATTGATGAATGAAAAATACAAGATTGAATCAAGCCCTTCTACGGCCTTGCTAGTTTGATATGTTTTGAAACAATCAATATCACATGTGGCGATGACCTCTTGGTTTATAGTCTCCATCGCACGAGATCAGATAAGAAGTACCGCTGAGATTAGGACAGATTGATCTCATTCATCAAAGTCGCAGTCAGAGTCTATGCGTCATCTTTTATTTCAGTAGACAAAATCGAATTTATTTCTACAGTAAAAAGTGAATTAAAAAGATACTTGCAATAAAAGAAAAAAAAAAGAGATCCATGTACACGTATAGCTAAGGCTATTTTATTTAAAACAAGCTTAGTATAAAAAATACTTAAAAAACAAGCTAATATAGGGGATTGAACCGCACAATTTATGCTAAATCTTTCAATACTGCAATATTCATCTACCTTTTAATATAAAATAAAAAGTAATTAATAAAGATTAATTAATTGACGAATTCTTATTTTTTTGTGTGGAATCGTTGGACAAATGAGCTGATGTGTGAAGTTTCAACTTGATCACAGAATGGTAAGTAACGTGCAGGCCTACTAGGTTTGTAGATGGAGTGGATGTAAGTTTTGTACAAATACTTTACAACGAATACAAAATCTTTCACTTTCACGTCTGCAAAGGAATGAAACAAATAAACAACTTAACCAACTAACGAAACAACAAATCCAACTATATCAACAACTAATCCCACTATATAAACAACTAATCCGACTATATAAACAACTAATCCGACTATATAAACAACTAATCCCACTATATAAACAACTAATCCAACTATATCAACAACTAATCCCACTATATAAACAACTAATCCAACTAAATATTTAGAGGCTGAAATGGAGAAGGAAGATAAAGCGAAGCCTCGGAAAAACAAAAACAAAATAAAATGGGCTAAGTCTCTGAAAGCCGGTATGATATTATAGTTTCGCCATGCAGAGACATGTAATGGTTGATATATGGCCAACATCAGATATAAGACATCAGGTAGTTTTTATTTTCAGACCCTCCCCCCCCCCTATTAAAAAGTGCCAGCTGTTTTAATTCCTAGGCAACTTTGTTTTCGCTTTTAAATTGCAGCTAAAACACTCTTAGGCTAATTGTATATTAAAAACCATCGATCGATGTGAAACATTCAATTCGTTTGTTTCAATCGCCAAACAAACATATAAAGATGAGTTTCTACCCTTGTCTCTTTGCTAGACAGAAAACTGAAAATGAAATATTTCATATTGCAAAATTATAACGTGGAGCCGACTTCATTTCAATATTTACAAGAATTGATGACACGCGAGCGCAGCGTGTGACAGACTTAACGTTCGAATTAATATGATGAATTACCTAATTATTGCTTTCTTCCTCTTTAATACCAGCACTGCTCTCTCACCTCTCCAGATTCCAAGCCTCTTTTTTTTTTTCAAAACCCTTCTTCAACATTTGATTCTAGTTTTTGTGATGTTATTTATTCTGGGTGAGTTTGGTGTCTTCTATCTGGATTGCTTTTTAGATCACAGCACCGGTCGCTGTTAAGAAATCTAGATTGAATTTCTAGACTCGGATGCATGTGCGGGTCTGTGTAAATCAATGAGTGTTAATCAACGTGTGGGTGTCTGTGGAGTGTGTGTCTGTGTGTGTCTGTGTGTGGAGTGTGTGTCTGTGTGTGGAATGTGTGTCTGTGTGTGTGTCTGTGTGTGTCTGTGTGTGAGGTGTGTCTGTGTGTGTCTGTGTGTGAAGTGTGTGTATGTGTGTGGAGTGTGTGTGTGTGTGTGGAGTGTGTGTCTTTGTGTGTCTGTGTGTGTGGAGTGTGTGTCTGTGTGTAGAGTGTGTCTATGTGTGGAAAGTGTGTCTGTGTGTGAAGTGTGTGTCTGTGTGAGAGGTGTGTCTGTGTGTGGAGTGTGTGTCTGTGTGAGGAGTGTGTGTCTGTGTGAGGTGTGTCTGTGTTTGAGGTGTGTCTTTATGTGGAGTGTGTGTCTGGTGTGTGGAGTGTGTGTCTGTGTGTGAGTTGTGTCTGTGTGTGGAGTGTGTTTCTGTGTGTGGAGTGTGTGTCTGTGTGTGAGGTGTGTCTGTATGCGGAGTGTGTGTCTGTATGAGAGGGAGTATTTTGAAAGTTTCTTTAAAGCGAGCTGCGTGAATAGTAAATACATTATGTCGTGAATAACATACAGAAAATGTGTGAATATTAAAATTAGAGAGAGAGAGAAAGAGAGTGAGAGAGAGAGTGTGTGGAACCATGTAGAGTCAAGGCAAACATTTTGTCCTTACTTTTAGATCGATGGTGCAGACATTTGTCTTGATGATCGATGCTACTACCAGGCACACACCGTGTGCTTGTATCTATCAACACAATCTGAAACACACAATCAAACACAAGACTCTTTGATGCCTCGTTGTGCGACTTGAATGACGGGAAGGCCCGGTCCTGGTCAAATGGTCAGCAAGATCGCAAGGCTGATGTGCATAGTGTGGCTGGCCTAGTTTAGTCAGGGACAATGTTTTTTTTTTACTTTTAGTTCAATCAAAAGACAGACTGAGAGAAATTA
>JADKLZ010044895.1:3904-29754 GCA_021533235.1 Biomphalaria straminea
ATATATATATATATATGTGAAAAGATTTAGGATGCACATACATGTTATGTGCAAACAACAAATTACAATGCTTCCGATGATAAACATGAAGTCTGTCTTTAACTCTTCATTAGTAATTTTAGGAAAGGGGCACAGTTAATGTCCATCAAGAAACCTAACAATTTCTTCCTTTAGATTCCACATTGATCTTATGATTAGCCAGTGAATACAACTGCGTTACCATACATCAGAATGTTTTATTTCCAAATCTTCACATACTTTTCGGAACTGCCAGTCGGGACCGGCCTTGGATAATTGGAGGCCATAGACGAAGTCAATTTGGTGGCGCCGAATAAAATAAGAATATACCAAATAAAAAAAAATAAAAAATTTTGCAATTTATTAAAGACCTAGTGTACTTTAAACAAAACATTGAGTACAAGTTTCACTAATCCTTATCTGTAATTTTAAGCTATGGACCTTAGCAGCTGCATAATTTGACTACGCCCAGGGACGGTCTATATTTATCTCATTAGTTCAAATTAATGGAATTTTAATGTAGCCTTGTATAAACTTTCCAGTTACTAGTTTATGGTTTGAATATTTTCTTTATTTTATTAAAAAGGTTGTTTTTCTCAGTCAAAGCTCCATCAGTTGTTACCCTTGCCATCTTGTACAAGCCAACCCAACTCTTTCAACATAATTCTCCATAGCATTGAATAAATATTGGACAGTGCTTATGTCTTTTACTGAATTTATATAGTATTGCTATTAAATATAATCTTCGTTTTTTTTTTATAAAACTCTTTAGAAAGACGTTTAGAGACAATGTTTCTTTAGCCTCTTCATTACAAGTGCTAAGAATCAAAGTTTCAATAATTTCTGAAGATATTTATAATGATTTATTTAGGCTTTCGCGGGCCGCATAAAACACTTCGGCGGGCCGCATGTGGCCCGCGGGCCGTAAGTTGCCCACCCCTGGTATAGTATATACTCATGCACTCTTAATGTAAACATAAAACTAAAATACTATTTCACTTTTATATAAGAATATGCATCCTCTGTTTGGAATCCGCCAACTCATGAAAACATTAAGAAAGTGGAAGAGACACAAAATATAGCAGTAAGATTAATAAAAAAAAAAACGAATATTCATATTTAATTAGAGTAACACCATTAGTAAAATCCCTAAAGCTAGAGACACTTCAGGACAGAAGAATAAAAAGTAGCTAGAATACATAAAATAATAAACCACAATTTACAAATAGAAAAACAAAACCTAATGAAATACTCAGAAAGACAGACACAATAATATAGGCACATATATAGGCATGGTTTAAGTGTTCATTACAATTACATTAATATACATAACATTATAACGTAGCTTCTCAGCACTTCCGTTATCTCGTTCACCGGAGACAACAAATAGGTAGCTGCTATAAATAACTTTTTCCGTCTTCTAGGAAAGTCTTCAAGTTTTTAGCTCAGTCGAACTCATAGACATGAATTAATATAAACTGGAAATAGAAGGTCATTTTTATTTGGAGAGTCAAATATGTTTTATGTACTATGTAAAAAAGAGCTATAAATTCTAGGACGTATATTTCAGCCTATACATAACTATGATCTTTAGTTTTGAAAAGTACATAACTGCCATATTCCCAATATTTTGCCTTTGTTTCATAATCCTAGACATAGGAAAATTAATATAGTTTTGTGATGTGGATCTATTTTTGTTGACTTAGCTGAAAAAATAAATTATAAATACTTCTTATTTTTTTTGCTCATAACTGCTGTATAACTTATACAAATCTATCTGTTCTTAAATGTTTCCCATAATAATATGTTCTTTATCGTCCAGTTAATATGTATTTATGTCTAAGATCCAACTATTTACGGAGCTATTAATTATGTACAAGAAAAACATTTCAGTGCAAAAAAAAAATATAAAAAAAAAATGAACTAAGTGGAAGTCTGAAGTCTGAACATGTTTTCACATCGCATACAAACATACACTTCGTTACTCGCTGCGTATGCCCGAAAGTTGGAGGATAGTCTTGAACAGAAAGAGGAAACTCGCAAAGTTCCCCTGCTGAGAGCAGGAGTTTTATCTTGTGATCGGATCGGTTCTATCAATCGGTCAAGGAAGATGGTCGAGTATTGAAAGAAAGACAAGTACAAACACTGGTAGCGTCCGTCGTGTCCACACTCTCGAGAGCAACGGATGCCCATGGCGAGGAATAGTCTGTGTCTGTGTCAATACCATACACCGCTACTTCTGTGACGAATATCGTCTGATTTGGTGCCTAGATAAAGGGCAGGGAATGGATGAATGTCACAGTTGTCTTCACGGGGACTGCTACTTTATTATATCGGAGTATGTTCTACAAGATGTCTTCTAATCTATACACTACATAAATCAAATTGAGATCTAGTCACAATTACATAGAATTTTATTATAAATCATTTATTAAGTAAACATTGCATTAAAAATAAATGATAATTGAATATATTGATACCCAAAGCAAAAATAGCATTTTGTTCTTACGCAAGAAATTGTTCAAATAGACTAAGTTTTTAAAATGATTTTACACAAAAGTTCTCCCCATAAGACCCATGTGTATCATAAACGTAAATTGAAAGTAAAATGACTAAACATATGTAAAAAATGGACGAAATTCAGGACCTGCTGGGTAATCTGTCCTCATCTTTATTAATTTAAAATAAACCCAAAGGTGCGTACACTGTGTTTAATATATATTATACTAATGAAAGAATTCATTAAAGACATGTATTTTTAGTACAATAGGAAACTTGTATATTTAGAATACTTGTTGTTAACAGTTGTAGTAGAAAAAGTCAAGCTAAACGCAAACAAGGAATTCACTAGCCATATACAGTCGACGTTAAATGCTACTTTATTTTATTTTTTATTTATTTATAGTTTTATAGTTTTGACATTTACCTCTCTTTCTCTCTGTCTCAAACAGACTCACACACACATACAACACACGCACACACATCGATCCATTTCATGCTCACGTCAGTAAAAACAAATCTATAAAGTGTCCCTATCGTCTGCTGGTTTCCCGGCTTCTCAACATTAGCCCGCTACCACTACAACAGCCTCGGTTAACGATGTTGACCTTTACGGTCTCACACGAGAGACGTCGGGCTACGAACGGAAACGAGGCTCGCATATAGAAATGGTATTATGGGAAGAGAAACTGTCGTCTGGCTCGATGGCTGAAATACTATTGCTGGTATTTACACAGATTCTATTAATGGGAACTAATAAACTGCTCCATATTTTAGGAACACACAGCCCGATGCTGTTTGTTTCTATCAAGTTACTCTGTCTTTCTGGTAAAAAGTTTGTACACGTTATTTCTCCCGCACCCTACCTCGAATCAAGCTGAATAATTATTTCGTTTACCTAACAAAACAAGAATCCATTAACAAAATTAACCAATTAGTTAATTAACTGATGGTAATTATTTTGTTTGATATCGTAAAAGGGAAAGAAATTGTACTGACTGATGAGGCGCTATAAGTTGAATTAGTCCCCTTTAAACCTTGAGTAGAGAGTTAGGTCGTCGCTTGACAGTTTAAAACAATAGCGAGTAAACCTTCTATTTTCATAAGCACTTCGATGGCACAGTGGTTAGCGTATTGGCATGTGAGGGCTTGAGCCCTAGAGTTCCAATTGAAGTCGTGCACATTTTTTTGTTATCCAATGCATTTAAAGGCTATCACGGTAACCTTTACTCAGCCCCTTCTTTCACAACTGGTCCAGATAAATGATAGCATGGTAGCGCATTGAAAAGCATTAAATTTCGCTAAAAAAACAATTGATTTATTATTGTAACTCTAGATTTAATACAAATCGAAACACATGACTGATCTAAACTAATTGATATAATTATAGTTAATACAAGCTTGTTTTTTTTCTTCTAGTATTTAATGCATGTTTCTTGTTAGTATTGTAAAATCAAATTTTTAAACTCGCTTGTATCACAAACTAAGTATACAGTTCCTACTAGTGGTTTATACTTTCTCTTAGGTTTAAAAAAACAACAACGTGGAAATTGAAAGTTGGCAAAAACACTGAAGTCAAAAACTCGGAATGAAAAATGTTCTGAATGCTTGTATTGAATATATGTGACGTCATAGGAGAAACAGACGAAAAAAAATGCGTTGACATGTAAAGACAATGAAAATCTCAATTATTTTTTTGAAGCTACATTTAAAAAATAGCAGTTAGGATGAATACATTGATGGACATTGTTTCATTTGTATATTTATTTCAAAATATCTTTCAAAAATTTTCTTACGAATTTTTAGGGTTCCATCATATCTCCCCCCCCCCCATTTCTCAATAACGCGTTCTCTTTTTTTTCTATGTTACTGTATTTTACAACTTAAACAATGTCAGCCGAATATTGAAAATCAAGATGACACCAAAGACTTCAAAGAGAAGATTACTCTATTTATTTTAAAGTTTTCTTGCAAACTCCCAATATGAAAATTGAAATTTTGAATAATTCCGCCAGCCATGATTGGAAGAATAAAATATGACCCGGGTGGATTGGTTAGAGAGATAAGAGAGGAATGGGGTAGGAAACGAATATCGGACAAATGCTGGACATTATTCTTCTTCACTATCTCCCTTTTTTTTAATTGGTCAATTGCGCGTGCCTGGTGAAAGGAGCCAAGCTGATGACGTCATTCGCGAGAACAGCTTGGAAAGGCTATGTATATTTGTACCTCTGTGTGTAGGTGCGAGAGAGAGAGAGAGAGAGAGAGAGAGAGAGAGAGCTGTCAGTGTCGGAGGGAAATACGAGTCTCTACTTGTTCTGATATTGTTTCTCTTCTTTCACGAGTACATCTAATGACGTCATCTAGGGACAGAATTAGCAACAGGCAATATAAACCCAACATTGACTACGTCTGCTCTTCACGTGGACACCAGTCCGAGGGGGTTTTAACGAGGAGTATTTTTTTTTGTTAGGGAACCCGTCCATCTGAGATGTAGATCTAGACACGTAAAATTAGGGCATTTAATTCAAGACAATGTACACGTAAAATTAGGGCATTGAATTCAAGACAATGTACACGTAAAATTAGGGCATTGAATTCAAGACAATGTACACGTAAAATTAGGGCATTGAATTCAAGACAATGTACACGTAAAATTAGGGCATTGAATTCAAGACAATGTACACGTAGAATGACGACCTTAAAATGCAAGAAAATATATAAGTAGAATTACGGCCCTTGAACGCAGGAAAATTTAGAAGTAGAATTACAGCCCTTGAAGGCATGGAGATGTTGAAAAAGAATGAGGGACTTTGATCTATTTGAAATGTAGACGTAGCATTAGGGCATTAGATAAATAAAGAATGAGAGTTATTGCAGAGTATGTGGTCATAAAGAGGAAGCCGGGAAAATGAAAAGATGGAAGTAAATAGAATTGGCGTAAGTTAAACTAGGTCATATAAATAACTATTTCTTGTGCTTTTAAATGATGTAAACTATTTCCCTTTATCGTCTTCAACTTTCCCCGACCTTTATAGTTTTGTGAAGAACAGGTGAACAAGAGTTTACATTACATTTCCTGCGAAATAAAATGAAGGGAGGGGAGATAATAAAGTGTGTTTTTTAAAATGAAGTTTGTGCTCCTGACTGACTAGAGAAATATTCAATGAAACTATAAAACATTACTGACTAAAGAAATAGAGTGAACTAATTTAGATCTGTTAACTAGAAATACAGAAGGTGAGCCTATTTAGATCTGATAATATGAAAAAACTATTGTATTCCAGCTCATATAACATATCTAGGCCTGCTGTTATGAGTTGTTTAACCCGAGACAAATCCTGACGATAGACGTATGATATGGAAATAAGCAATCAGTCTAAACTGACCAAAGGTTTCGACGTAGCTACTCCGTGTTCAGTCCTTCTGTAACTATTGGTCAACTTATTTGGACCTGCTACCAACAATGCGAAAGCCACCTTAACCTGCGATATTTGTGGTCGTGTCTCTCCGAAATGGGGCTCCACAGTCACATGAAAAAGTGTTTGAGGTGAACCATAGTCGTTCTGCGACTGAGGGAGGCCAATTGAATACGAATGAACTTATTTAGACCTACTGATATGTTGAACCTATTTTAACCTGCTAATACGATTGAACCTACGTAGACCTACTGATATGAGTGAACCTATCTAGACATACTGATATCTGAACCTATTTAGACCTGCTAATACGAATAAACCTATTTGGACCTGCTAGTATGTCTGTTGGTACTCACCCCTACTGATATAAGTTAACCTACTTATACTACTGCTGAAGTAACACAAGTGAAGCTTTATACTTTATAGCTCCACTGACTTTAGATTACTTTATTCTGGTTATTTCCAAACCGATTTATCTTACTTTTTTATCGCATTTATATCAATGTTTGGAAAATATAAGGACAAACGAGTGGACAAATAAATAAATACATAAAAAAAATATTTCCTCACATATTGACTATCAGAATATTTGAGTTTTCGTAGAAGAGTTAGCAGAGAAAAAAAGAAAGGGACACTATCATTTCTAAAATAAAATCAGAATAATTTAATATATTCTATTGCAATGTAAGAAGTAAGTATACCACTGATATTTGTGTTAGTCACTAGTTATAGTTAGACACGCCGACCTCTGTGTTTTTGATCAAATTGAATCTAAGTAGAGAACAAAGTATTTCCAACTTTGGTCCTAGAGTAACAACATACGTCTAGTTGGAGAAGCAGGATGTATACATTCCATTAAAACCAATACCTAATGATCTTCCCTTGAGAGCATGATCTCTCAACTACAACGTATACATGTTATATCAAAACTAAGAGAAGGTCAATAGTCTAACATGACTTAAGCATAAAGTCTAAATTTTATTAATATCAGACAAAAAAAAATATCTGGAGATTAAGCAAAAAAAAAAATCTCTGGACTTACGTTCTTATTAGGTTTTGACACTAACAATATCCTGTTATGACGTAATCATGACATTCAATATGCTATTAACAATCTAACATGTGTGACACTCAGAAAGCTTGTGCATATGTACAACTATAGCACGTGATGACTGGACTACAAGATCAGGAGTGCACCTGGGTGGAAAGCCACTAGATCTAGTTCACTATTAGCCACACAACTGTTAACCCACAGACCTATATAAATATATATTGAATAGGTATTTGTGTAAAATTTTTCGGTTAAATTTAGAAAAGCCGAATTAAAATGTTATTGATAAAGATGTCTTCGAAGCTAAATTTTTAATTGATCTAAAAATAAAAAAAATGTTAAAATGATTTCAAGTTTAACGTATGCTCATATATGTTTGTTCATTTTAATTTTTCAATTTTAATGTGTTCATTTTAAAGTTTTAAATTTATTGAGTGAACTGAAATGTGTAATTTAATATATGCTCTAATGTTTACTTCTTTATGACATGTAGACCGACTCAAAGGAAAGTTTAAAAAAATAGGAATGTAGTTATGTTCAAAATAAATAAATCCCAAGCTGGAGATGTCAAAATTATTTTGTCTATTGTTAAATACAATTCTGACAAAAGGAATTGTACGATTCTTGTCCAAGTTAAGTCCAAGTGAGGTCGAAGTTATGTCAAAGTTATGTTAAAGTTATGTCCAAGTTAAGCCCAAGGTAAGCCCAAGAGAGAGTTATGTCAAAGTTAAGTGCAAGTTACTTTGCAGACGGATTACGATAGCAATGTAACATCGCGATATCAAATAGGATTTGTCTTTTTATTTTATTTTAATTAGTCTTTGGAATTCGTTAATGTAACAATCCCACAATCTGATACATTTCATTTTGTAGTGCTATTTACCAAGATTATCACTGATAAAATGTTTATTGAATTATAAAACCGGTTTATGTTTTAACCAGATACAGTTGCTGCTTTTCTTAAAACGTATTTATAGTAGATAGTATCACCTTAACTAAGTAATTAGCCTTGAAGTGAAACCGATATTAAAGAAAAAAACATTGAGTAGAATATAAGAGATTTTCGGTTTGGGCGACTTAAAAAAATCTGTCATAACCCAGAAATGTTACAATGTAATTAGCTAAAAATGTCAGAATTGTCTTCTAAGAGCCCAGCTGTTATTTACTTCTTTCTTAATCACTTTTTATTCTCACCCCTAATAAGCTACTATAATAAACGAGAATAAATAGGGGAGATAATTGTTGACAAGAGACCTGAAGCTCAAAAAGTTGAATTACCTTTTCTCTGTAGTGTAGGGTTGTCTGCCCCCCAGGAGTGCCAATGTTGCAGATTTTCGTCTCTGCTGACGTCAGTCCATGACGATCTAAGACAAAGATAAGACACACATCTAGACTTCAATGCATTTCTTTATTGACATTGACATCTACATCTTTAACAATGAACGTTATACAGTGACGTACCCCTACTAGGACACAAGGTGTGGATGGCAGAATGAAGAAAGTTTCTACACTAACTCCCGTTGTGTCTTTTAAACTTAGCTTTATGTGTGTTTTCCAGAGGCTATTGTCTTATCTTTTTTCCCCCCAAGAATGACCGCCATGTGCTAGAGCACCAGACTCTACTAGGATACAAACTTCTGTTTTGATGCCTGATTTCCCTTTTTTTCTTAACTTAATGAAATGGTCTCCCTTGCTCTAATACTGGTAATTAAGAGAACGAGGCAAGGGGAGGCTATGTCCTGATCCACTGGTCGAGACTGGACTTAACTACCATGGAGAACTGGACTTAACTACCACACTCGTGATATCAAAGTGGTGCTGTTGTGTAGGGGGCGTGTGAAGGGGTCTGGGGAGGAGGGTAACTACGTCACTTTAGACCAAACATTTTCCAGTACACACCAGTCACATTAAACGTAACCTAAGACTCGCTGTTGCTCCGAGTACCAGAGTCTTGTCTACAATGGATTGGTGTGAATGTGGGGGGATGTCTAGGTGAGTCAGGTCAAAGTGAGTACAGATCAAGGAAACTGTCAGGTCAACTATTGAAACAAAAATGGACGAGTCATCCATCTTGTGAATTAGGTCATCCAGAACAAGGTGAAAGTTGCCTATAGACATCAATTATTAAACAATGATGTCATTGCAGGGACAGAACTTCGTCACGTGATGTTGCAGATGGCGAGTTCCCACAAGTTTAGTTGACCGTGTTCTTACACATTTCTTGCAGCCTTCTTTCTTGTGTGCCAATTGCATTGTTACGAGGATTTATGAAACGGTATTAATCAACCAATATAGTGTAAAATATTGCTATGATATTTAGAATAGATGATTTCTCGATATGTCCATCGACCACTTCATTATATTAGGGCTAATAATGTATTAGCTCTGTATAAAAAGCTTACATCCAGTTATATATATCTATTAACGAAAATTGCACTACTTCTTCTGTAAGACTATGAGTAAAATAAAAAGATTTGATCCCAGAAGTTGTAGATTTAGTTTTCGTGAAATTCAAACTGTGTAGTCAGACAGAAACAAAGAACAAGCTGGAACAAAGATAAAACAAGATCGGAGCCTACATCGGAACATAATATTACCCCAGAAAAAAAGTTTAAAGGTTCAAAAAATGAAAAATATCAAACTATGTCGAAGTACATGAATTTCTAATGGAATAATGTTGCTCCTTTTGTAGTTTTAACTTATGAACTAGATCACACAGATATGTAGTTTTAACTTATGGACTAGATCACACAGATATGTAGTTTTAACTTATGAACTAGATCACACAGATATGTAGTTTTAACTTATGAACTAGATCACACAGATATGTAGTTTTAACTTATGGACTAGATCACAGCAATTTATGGACTTAATTACATAGTCTCGTAACTATAATTATCGTATGTACTAGACTTGTAGATCAGATCTTCTAAAGATCCAACACATGGAGTTGCCAAATGCAAATGTTTGTGTGAGCAATAGAGCTCGTCATACTTTTTTTTAATGAATAAAAAAAAAAGTATAATAGAACATAAACGCATATAAAAGTATTTATAACAACTAAAGACTTACGAATCTAGAGCTACATCGGTATTTCAATTACATCGTGTTCGAGGTTCTTTTAATATCTGGTGAACTAGCACAGTATCAATCCAGTCCTTGGGTTATCACAGCAGACGACACATTCCGATACCGCCACTCAGCTTCTAGCATTCACTGAACTTGACCCCAACTCAGCGGCTTGCAGAGCCTCGGAGTAGCATTCAGTTAAGTTGACTTTTACCAACAGCAGCTACTTTTTTTTCTCCGGAGACTAATGATGTTGCTAAAATGACATAACTACTTGGTCAATACCGGTGTTGACACTGGAAGTCAGTTCTCTGTTACCCCACACAGGAGAGTGTGGAGATAAACAGAAGACACCCGACGCCATGTCGATAACTGCAAATTGACTGCATTGGTATGTTACTGTAGCATACTATTTAAACACATTGTGTTGTCTAGATAACACATGAGAATAATGATGCCAGTTTATCAAGATGACTGGAGTTAGTTGTTCTCGGAAACTCTGGTTTCCTGAACAATAAGAATAAAAAATAACTTTCAATTATAACCAGTCCCGATTGCTAACTTTCATTTAGACCTGGCCACTTATAAAAGCAGATAAAGTAAATCTGTTTCCATGGAGGAAGAAGGTGTCATGTGGCCAGCACAACGATCAACCAACCGCCTTTACTCTCTCAACGTCAGTCAGGTACTAATCTCAAGGTGTCATGTGGCCAGCACAACGATCAACTAACCGCCTTTACTCTCTCAACGTCAGTCAGGTACTAATCTCAATCTTCTCTGAATTCGAGAATCCTTGGTTTGGATGCCAAATGGTTAACCACTCACCCAGCTCACCCCGCACACAATCGTCAGGAAAAAGACAGAAAAACAACACAAAAACAAAACAAAAAAACAAGGTTAGAACACAATCACTGTCACATGTATTGGTTTGAGCTTTCACCTAATGCTAGACCCACTTGCCAACATTAACCATTTAGGGCTACAATATGCCACTTTATGGTACTCTACTAAGTTGTATTATAAAGAAAAGTTTAAAATTGTTACAGTATTGTACCATAGTTAATAGTACAATACTGAAACATATTGTAATCAATACTAATCAATATGTTACATAGTGCGATCTTAACTAAAAAGTATGTTACATAGTGCGATCTTAACTATAAAGTATGTTACGAATGAACTGAACTGCAGTGAACTTAATTGTAATGTATAATATTGCATTGTCATGGATTGCTTGTATACTCTTGAACTGCTGTGAACTGCAATGTATGATATTGCATTGTCATGGATTGCTTGGTATTATGATATACTCTATGTATACTACTGTTTTTCTCCATTTCTCTCTCTCTTTCTCTCCATACATATGCCTCCAGCAATGCACTAGCTACAAGCCCGGTAAAACAAACTCTTCAGACAATCCACACTCACACCACTCACGAACATACACGTAAACCAATCACACATATGCAAACATTATTCACACATACACATACACACCATTCACACATATGCACACATTATTCACACATACACACCCTTCCCACATATGCACACAACCTTCACACATTACGCAGCGTGCAGTCGATACGTCTGCCAGCCCATGTGACGCAATGTGATACCCCTAAAAACAAAACAAAAAATTCACTGCCAGCCACATATTGACACAAGCGACCCAGCACTGTCAGTTAATTGTTGACATATATAGTTTTGGAGGTCGCCCCAGGAATCCCCACCCCTCCACCATAAGCACATTCAAAACTCACACGCATACACAATGTGAGCGGTTGAACACATTGGTACATAAAGGGGGTGGGGAACAAGAACGATAAATGCGTTGTCAGATAACTCTGTTGTAAAGATTGAGTTCAACTTTAATTACTCCCCCAGGTATCCAATGGAGATGAATTAATTTTTTTTTCAGATTTAAAATCATGAAAGCTTGTATAATCAAACTACGTTTATTAATTGTATTTATTATTGTTGTCTTTGTTGGTTATTATTGTTTTTTATTTTTATTTTAGCTTGCATTGTAGGAGAGAGAGAGAGAGAGAGTAATGAGCAGGCCACAGCAGAGACGATCCAGTCCGCGCGGTCGATCATGGCTATTATAAAAAAAAAATACACTGGTGTGTTTATTAGGAACCCCCTGTCCCTCCCCTCACAGCACCCTCCTTCGTTTTCAGGTAATGCAGATATTTGATCCCTCCCTTGCAGGTACATATTGATATAGACATGCTATTTTGTAGATTTAAAAGACAGCAAATTGTGGGATTTCATGCATACAAATGTGGTATGCTCAATATGAATATGAAGAATAAGACAAGCTCATAATAAAGTAATTTTTTAATTCAGTCCATGTACATTGATCATCATAAGTAGAGAGAGAGAGAGAGAGAGAGAGAGAGAGAGAGAGAGAGAGAGAGAAAGAGAGAAAGAGAGAAATAAAATTGATTATAGTCTAAGGGAAGTAATCGCCATTCGACTTGAGTTATGCTAGATGCTCTGCCTTTTTACCTTTCAAGTTATCTGTTCTTCTTGGCCCATTTTACTTTTTTTTTTACCCCCCCCCTAGGTTTAATACAAATTTAAAAACACTCCACTATGTAGTAGAAAGAAATTTAGGAACTGTAAAATATATTTTTTTTAAACTGATAACGACTTTATCATTTAATAATCAATACAATCATTCCTTCTAATGGCTCGCTAAAAACAAAGTGTTTTTTTTTTTTTTGCCAAATTAAAAAAAAAAGGCAGTTGGAAAGGGTAGAGGGTTAAGAAAGCTTGCTCCTTATCAGTGTGAATCTAATTATGTAAAAGGCCCGGTGAATTGTTTTTCTATAGGCCCTGCTCTTTTTTGAAGATTTAAACAAAAATTTTATAAATTAATATTAGGGTGATGAATCAAGCATACCCTGAGTCAATGAGTTGGAGGACGATACTAGGAAAGCTTAAACAGGGACGTACTGGTAAAACCTGAGCCTCAAGAGGCGACAGACGCTGCCAGTTGTAAAGTTGATCAAGTCTCTCCACCCCTTTGATGGTAAGGCCCAGGGCTGGTTGCATTGTCTACACTGCTGTTCGGGCGTGTTGCTTATGTATATATCAAGCTACACGGAGAGGGGGGAGATGGGGGGATACTGCTTCCACATGACAGCTCCCCCCCCCCCCACTTTCAAATATTTGTCATGCTATAGCCTCACATGTGCATCTTCAATCATCTGTCTATAGTGGTGAACATAAAAAAAAAATTAGTAAATGGCTATTTATTGCAAACTAAATTTGTCCAGCATTGTATGAATCATGCGATTGTTAATGTAGTTAGATCAGTGGCAGTGCACGCGGTAAGTACTGCTCATTAATATATAATAATATGTAATTTTTATACAAATACAATATAAGCTCAAAATGCTATGGAAACACTCACAGACTACTTTGTAACACTTACAGACTGTAACACTCACAGACTACAATATTGTAACACTTACAGACTGTAACATTCACAGACTGTAACATTCACATACTACTTTGTAACACTCACAGACTGTAACATTCACAGACTGTAACATTCGCAGACTACTTTGTAACACTTACAGACTGTACCACTCACAGACTACTTTGTTTCCGCTAGTAACAAAAATACTTTCACATCGATTCAAAGCTCAGTGGACGATTTTTTTTTCATTTATTATCGACTACATCCTGGAGACATTTTTTAGCGACCACGACAATTATCCTAGACTGGATTCGTCCGTTGGATTATAGTACTTCAATAATGGAGTTTGCATCGATGCGAGTTCCCCACTCCCCCTAACCAACCCAACATTTTTAAACAGCTGTAGGTCTACTTTGTTTACTGATACAGACAAGAGCAAACTCATTATAAACAGCAATTAGAATACTCTAAAGCACATGTCAACAAATGCATTAAAATACACTAATGTAACTAATGGGTCACGAGTATGACAAATGTCTAGCATTAGTTTCAACTGTCTATTGAAACAGAGATGTCGTGCAGATGTTAGTATTACCAGACTCTGTAACTGTTGATTAGGGTGTCATGCGGTGGGGCATGACGTCATCCTAACCAGGTGGATGTCTTAAAACGTAAACTCTTGACCGGAACTTCAAGCCCTGGACCAATTGAGCCTACCACTCATCCGCCTTTGCCTCAACCATTATTAAGTTGTGACCAAAAGAAACTCCCCCCCCCCCCCCCAAGAGAGTACTAATTTGAGACCGAAACGAGGAACAAGTAAGCGGTAAGACAGTAGGATAGAAGTTGCCAGGAGGGTATTGTAGTAAGTAGCTTGGCTACCTATCAAAGGGGACTGAAGGTTCGACACCTGATTCAAGCAGAGTTGTGTTTACTGAGCACCTATAGGCAGTTTGGAAAACCTTTTCCCAGATAGCCCACCCCCCACCCCCAACTAGTCCACAAACGAGATTGTACCATAGCGCTCTGAGCATGCTATAAGCATGAAAATTGCGCTATGTAAAAGCAATTGAAAAAAAAAAACAAAAACATTGCCTGGTTTTTGTTTGGCTAGGGGCCCCCCCCCCCAACCTTTCCTTAGCGCGTGACGATCAAAAAGTAAGAACGAACACGAAACACGTGGCAAAAAACGTTTAAAAACAAACAAGCAAAACTTTATATTAAGTGTAATTGTATCAATTAGTTTGTATCAGTCATGTCATTATATGTACGTTAAAAATAGGCAAAATAAATCTGTATTTAGATACTGTTTTGATTATGTGTTTTTAATTTTTTTAAAGCTTTTAGTTTTTTTTAGGGAAGAAAGGTGTATCTTGGTGGTAGTTTTCTAAATACAGACAAAAAAAGTTCACTCATGGCTCAAGAGTCCTACACATGACTAAGCCTACACCACTAGATTTGTCAAATTACGATTTGTTTACCTTATTCAATATACCTAACAAAAATAATAATTACCATTAGTTCATGAACTAATTTGTTATCTTTGTTTAGTCCTGTGTCACCATGTAAGAGAAATAATTGTGCAAAATTTCAGTTGAAACCAAGATTGGGTGTGGAGGAAATAACGTGTACAAACATTTTTACGAGACAGACAGACAGACAGACAGACAGACAGACAGACAGACAAAGATAAACTTAGTAAAAATAGTCTGGCATACCAAATAGTCAGACTCTCAACTAATTATTTGTTCTTGAACCTTTTTAAAAAAAATTATACTTTGAAAAAAAAAAACAAAAAAACTCCAGCTCTAATGAAGCCAATGCACGCTCAGTCACAGCCTCTAATCGATAGTCCGAATGTTTATCGATAAATTCACTTGAGCGTGACGCTCGATCCCAGAACCGAGGACACTCAGGAAAACTAAAGCGCTGAAAGCCTCCACGTGGAAGTAACAAATCTATGCAAGCGTGAAACTAAATGGTGCCTGGTAGTGAGTGACCTGTGCTGTGGGAACTCAGCCATGAATAGGTTTGAATGTGTGTGCCAGTCTTTTGTGCCGGTGTGATTATCTGGAATGAATGGTGCCATAACAAGTAATAATATCTACTCAATGTGTGATGTAAAAGGTCATCGGTTTCTTTGGCCAACGGTTTACGAGCAGGGTGTCACGTGGCCAGCACAACGACCAACCGCCTTTACTTTCTCCCAACGAAAATCGAGTACACATTAGAGTTGGGTGGACTCAGGGGCACCCAAAAAATCCTGACATGCAAAGTTCTAGTCTTCACCGACATTCAAACCTAAGACCCCAGGTTCGGAAACCAAGCGGTTCATCACTCAACCACTGCGCCCCCTACCAACTAAAGGTTTTTGGTGCTACTAGCGAAAAAGTTATGAGTTTTGATTTTCATTTGCTAAAAAGTGAATAACTTTTTCTTATACCTTTTGAAGTACATAGTATATCAGCACTGAATATTTTATGCACACAGGACACACACCAAACGTTTGATATATATATATTGTTATCCGCTATAGATGAAAATCTCCATTTCATAAACTCACTAACAAACTAGAAACTATATTGATAGTAACTTTAGACTATGTTAGAGCTACAATGAAATAATCTTCTTCTCCCTTGTAATTGTCCTTATTGTTGAGTCTATGACTCTTGGAACTTTTGCCTCCAACTGCATGTATGAACAAACATCTGTCTGAGAAAAAATCATAGAAGATGTAGATAGTTACGCTCGGATTTGAAGTGAGGCCTAAGGCCGAGCACATCAGGATACTCCCTCATGTTCCTTATCTGTACTACATCAGCCGTGCATGTGTCCGTCATGAAAAAAGGCCCATTGAGGAACGGTGTGTGGAGAGTGACATGTTTGTTGGGACTTTCTTCCAACCCCACCTTAGGCGCCCCAACGGGGTGGGGGTCTTTTTTGCTTCACTGTTGGCTTATGGCCACGTTACATGTTTGTAAGAAGTGGCAAAACACTTTTGGTCTAAACTGCCCACAGATTGTGACGTTGCAGTTAAATGTTTAGGCCTTCTATAACGATTGGTCTCGGTGAGAGGCATTACTTGTAAGAGCTTATAATGCCACAGATGATAATCAGAATGTAACAGATGATAATCAGAATGTAACAGATGATAATCAGAATGTAACAGATGATAATCAAAATGTAACAGATGATAATCAGAATGTAACAGATAATCATGTTAACAGTGAGTAAATAATGTCTACGTGAAAAATAGGAGAGGCCAAGCTTATACCACTGTCTAAAACTTGACCAAGTTGTCAAGTCAACACTGACCAGAGGATTGGTCAACTCTCCGACATTCTCTTTGCACAGACCAACTCACGGACTGCGTCACATGCAAACACAGACGCACGCACGCACACACATACTGTCTGAAGATTGCTGAACGTGCTGGCTAGTTCGTTGAGCACGTCTCACGGTCTCCATTGATTAGACAGACCAGCCAAATGTCTGTCGAGTGTCTGCTACATACAGACCAGCCAAATGTCTGTCGAGTGTCTGCTACGTACAATATTTCACGCAAACTACCTCCGCCCCCGGTCCCTCCATTGCCGTTTCTTCAAATACGATAAAGAAAAACAAATGATTAGAAGTTGATAGTATTGAATCCTTTTAATGTCAAATAAAAATAGATTTATAGCGACATTTGTCATGATTTAGTAATAAGCAGTAATAACAGAGCATTGAAAGTTTTAAAATGAGTGCATATTACCAAGATAAGCTTTTACTCGCTTAAAGATAGTATATATAAATACAGAGAGAGAGAGAGAGAAAGAGAGAGACAGAGAGACAAACAGACAGACAGACAGATAGAGAAATAACACTTTTCTTATTAATGGGGATCTTTAGGGTGCCTCTGAGTCCACCCAGCTATAATAGGTACCTGACATTAGTTGGGAAAAGTAAAGGTGGCTGGTCGTTGTGCTGGCCACATGACACCCTCGGTAGCCGTTGGTCACAGAAACAGATGACCTTTACATCTGCCGCATAGATCGCAAGGTCTGAAAGGGAAACTTAGCTATTAATCCATCGTGCTTCTGTAAATACAAATAGCCTACATATATGGAAGATTATTCAAGAGCTATTTAATAGCACTTATCAAATAATAAAAAGCATGCACAGATCAGGCTCGCAGTAATTGGTTTCATTAACAACTTGTATAATACAACCCTGCAGGGCACAATGATAGGACTCGTTAAGGGGGTGGACCGCCTCTATTTGCAAAGAAAAAATATTTAAAGAAATACCCGCTTTTAAAAGTGTAATTGCTCTAACAGGAGTAGCATTCATATTATTTACAATATCAGGTGGCCGAGCCTTGCTCGGTTAAATAAATGCCCTGCCCAGCCTGACTGTCGGACAATAAGAAGTTCATACCGGCTTTTGCCATCCATCCATCCCAGTGGTGCTACAGCCCGTGGTCTGCTTTTAGTTTTACACATCCCTTCTATCATATCTCTAAACGCGTTCTTGTTTGCAAAGAAATATTTTAGTGTACTACGGTAAGCTTAGTGACGTAAGCAGCGTTTTTCCCGTTTACGTCATGGAAAACTTTCATTCATAAAATTCAAGCCAAAATTAATTTTACAACGAGACATTTTATATATCAAAATAACGGTCGAACTCGAGTTTTCCCGATGTGGCCAATGAGCTGAGAATTTTTTTTTTCTCACTAATATGCAGATACGTTGAAATTTTAAAGAAAATCGTTAGAGCCGTTTACGTATACATATATATATATATATATATATATATATATATATATATATATATATATAAGAATTGCTTGCTTAATAGTATAGGATTATTATAAGAAGAATGAAACCCTAAGAAAAAAAACGAGTTGAGGCCGATTGGAATAAAAAAAAATACAAGAAAAATATAAAAATCCTTTAAAAAAAAATCAAAAGGGACGAAATCCTACGTGTTTAGCTGTATCTGAGAATTCTGAAGAATTAATTTCCCTTGTTGGTATTAAAAAAACAATTAATTAACAGTAATTTACTGACTAATTGGTTACTTTTTTATATTAATTCATCTGTTGTCTATGTCAATAAATAAATAGTTTCAACTTGATCCGAGAATGGGTGTGGGAGAAATAACGTGATCAAACCTTTTACCAGATATAAAGACAGACAGACAGACAGACAGAGTGAGTTGAGGATATAAGCTTGGTCTAAAGGGAGGACACTGTAGAAATGAGTGCAGTATTGGACTTCAAAAATTAAAGCAATGGTTGCATATCACCTTTCCTCAACATCTCTCTATAGCAGCGGTTCTCAACCTTTTAAGCTCGGCGACCCCTTTCTACAATCCCTTACTCTGCCACGAACCCCCCCCCTTCCGCGCACACACACAGAGCAAAAGAAGAATAAACCAAAATAATTAATTTTTTTCGATGGTCTTTGTTGACCCCTGGGAGATCGTCATTCGACCCCCATGGGGGTCGCGACCCACCGTTTGAGAACCCCTGCTCTCTACTTCCAAAGTATGGGTAAAGTTATATAGTTATGTAGTATGTATATGTTTTGGCTCGAGGTAGAAAGACATCACATTTGTATTTCAAGGTAATTTATCACTACAATTGTAAGCTTGCTGTAAATGCCAGATATATGAACATGCTACTAAATTGTTATTACTGTGATTGTGAAGTTCTTCCACTTCCGCCAATAATCTCGCTTTCTTTTTCCATCTCCATAACGCCCCCTTCACCCCAGAGTAAAATTTATCCAAAGAGATGAGCAATTGAAGCCAGCGTCAATCTTTTTTTCGCCTGGTCGGATTTTCCCGTTCGTGAAATCGTCTCCTGCCGTTCAGGTTCTATGATTGAAATTAGTCAGCCTGCGTATTTTCCCCTGAGGTCAAGAAATGGGTGTGTGTGTGTGTGAGAGAGAGAGAGGGGGGGGGGAGAGGACATCCTTTTAATGACAATGTTAGACTCACGTGATTTTGAAGTGGTCAGCAGTTGAACGTCTTGGCAGCGTAGTTTGGCTACTCACACAGACAGTGCGTACTCAGTTACACACATTTCTTGATCTACTAATGAGCAGTAATGAGCACGTGCACTGCCCCTGATCTAACGACATCAACAGTCTCATTATTCATGCAATGCTACACCAATTTAATTACACTAAATAGCGATTGACTAATTTAAAGTTCACTCAGGGCGTAAATCTACAACACATAATACATATGAAACTAAAAGTGAATAATTTTTGTCTGGTGTAAAATAATAAAACAGAAAAGTAGAATTAAGGAAGGAACGTTGGACTTTTGCAAAGTTTGTTTTTTATTTAAAGGAAAGAAAAAACAACAACCAGGATCTATGTACATAAAGCTAACCGTGGATGCACTGTCAGACGTACTTGATCATTTATGCTAATAGCCTCCATGTCATCACATTGAATTACATAAGAAGTATTGAAGTCAAATCTATAAGTTTGTATCCTTAGTAGTAGGCGTAGACTGAAAATATTGACCAAAGTCATAAAAAGTAGCTCTTTATAATGCTTTTTCTCTAAAAGTCCATCTAATTGAGTGCAGTACTGGCTGTCTGATTTCTAGCATCGATCAAGCTATTGATCCGCGATCATTAAAGATGTATTCGAAATAGAAATCGTTATCTAAAAATTGTGTTTAGACTGTCGCCACAGTGCTAAAAGCATTGTGTCATTGACACAATTCAAGACAACAGCCCTGTTTAAAGTTACCCAACATCCCTGTTTAGAGGGACCCAAGACAATACTCCTGTTTAGAGGGACCTAAGACAACAGCACTGTTTAGAGGGACCCAAGACAACAGTCCTGTTTAGAGGGACCCAAGACAATAATCCTGTTTAGAGGGACCCAAGACAACAGCACTGTTTAGAGGGACCCAAGACAACAGCCCTGTTTAGAGGGACCCAAGACAATACTCCTGTTTAGAGGGACCCAAGACAACAGCCCTGTTTAGAGGTACCCAAGACAATAATCCTGTTTAGAGTGTCCCAAGACAACAGCCCTGTTTAGAGGAATCCAAGACAACAGCCCTGTTTAGAGGGACCCAAGACAATAATCCTGTTTAGAGTGTCCCAAGACAACAGCCCTGTTTAGAGAGATCCAAGACAACAGCCCGTTTAGAGACACCAAAGACAACAGTCCGTTTAGAGGGACACAAGACAACCCTAATGCTGCACTGAATGCCGTCATGCAAAATTATACTACACGACTACACGTGCATCACTAGAATCTAGATCTCGCGATTCTTCTAACATCAGTGACCTAATAAACAGAATTGATGGTCACGTGTTAATCTTCATGACTTAAAACGATAAACGTTTAATGTTTAAACATTTCGTCACAAATCAGATCTGTAGCCATGTTAGCCACTGTTAGCTATTATTGTTTAGCTATCAATGTTCATCTGAGTTCACTCCTTGTTCGCTAGCTATTGTCTTTGTGCTTTTGGATTTCCCTTTAAAGACATTTGATGACCGTACTTGATAACAGGCGAACGTTTGGCATAAGCGTGTCACAATGTGGGCGTAATTTCCAAAATATTGTAAAGGTATTTTTTTTATTTAAGCGGTTATTCATAAAGAGAAAAATGCAGGGCTTTTGTTTCCATTCCTCTGTTACAATGTCATCAAAAAAAAAAGTTCTATTTTCGTTGATCTGATATTTGGAAACACTAAGTGCAATCGTTTAATGTTGGGAGCAGATGCAATGACCCGGGGGTGAATGAGATGTGGGGGGGGCACACATATGAAGTTTCAATTTATGTTTTATTTTACATTCTAATTTTGAAGTGTCCTTTGGTACACTACAATAACAGAACTATCTATTGCACTGAGGATAACGCAACACGGTTGAAGTAAAGTTCAATATTAACTGGTTTAACTTATGTCAATATGTAGATCTTATGCTGAGATAAAAAAAAAAGATAAAGGATAAAGGAAGAATGACGTTAGGAGAGAAGAACAGAAAGTAATGAGAGAGATTAGGAAAAAAGAGAGATATAAAAAGAAAGAAAAAGTAATTTTCGGTAAGAGAGAGAGAATCAAAGATATGAAAAGAAAGCGACAGAGAATCAGAGGTTTAAACAAGAGAGCATAATAGGTATAAAGGGAGAAAGAGAAAAGAAAGAGAGACAGAGAAAGAAAGAAACACAGAGAGAGACACACAAAGAGAGAGACACGGAAAGAGAGGCAGAGACTGCGAGACATAGACATAGAGAGGCAGAGAGATAGAGAAAGAGACACAGAAAGAGACACGGGGAGAAACACAGAGACATCAAGACAGACATCTAGAGATACAGGGAGAGACAGAGAGAAAGACACAGAGACAGTGAGAGAGACACAGAAAGAGGCAGAGAGACAGCGAGTGGCAGAGAGATACAGAGAGACAAAGAGAGAAGCAGAGAGAGAGAGACTGAGTCAGTGAGTTATATATAGAGACAGAGACAGTGAGACAGAGACAGACAGATAGAGAGAGTTCTATGTGTAGAAAGAGAGAAAGTCAGAGGTATGACAAAGTGATTAAGAAATCAGGGAGAAAAGAAAAACAAAGAAGAAAAGAAAAAAAAAATCGACCTCTAGCGATGAAGAGAAGGATAGAGAGAGAGAAAGAAATGAAGATAGTAGAGCGAGGAGGTGGAAGGACTGGTCAATAGTCTAGGCCACTTATCCCGCTAACGCTGACCAGATTATTTTGAAGCAGTCTAATGTCCCCCGTGGAGATTACAGTATCAATAATAATTGGCTATGAAATATGAATTGGTCTATTGCCGTCCAACCAATGATGACAACACTGGACTACTGTATATCAATATAACACACACACACACACGCACATTTGAACACTGGAGCCTGTAGACACACACACACACAAACACATCAATGCAAAACACACAAACATACACATACACACTGTAACACTGGAGTCTATGCACAACACTGACACGCACAACTAATAACATTTTGTGTAATATTACTCTCTGCACAGCAAAGTGAGACTGGTTGTAAAGTAATGAGCCCTTTAAAACCACACTCACTAGTGATAGTCCCGTCAATATTGTGCTAGATCTTATATGTACTAGCCGGGCATTACCCGCGCCTGCGGGTCTTGGTTGACTATACTAATCTAGATTTACATGCATGTTAAACTAAGCTAATGATCCTTTCAAGTTTTTCTCTTTGGCCACTAAAATATAAGTACGTCATGATTTCTAAATTCGCAGATATAAGGAACGAATTTATGTAAAAATACTTTTGAAACACAAATTTGAAGGTAAATTTTATAGATTAATAAAATCAATAGATTATATTTTGTATTTTCATGAGTCAAAGTAAAAAACAAAAATTATCTTTGCAAAGTGTAGTTTAAAAAAATTAGATCTAGATCTAGATCCTTTCGATCTTAACATGGTAAATAAAGCCTAGATCCATGAAATAATACTTTTATAGAGTTGGTTTTTTTTTATTTGAAGGTCTTAAGTTTGCTACTATACATACGTTTCGCTTCCAGTTAGTACCCAAGGAACATTAAGTCAAATTTTATCAAGAATGGTCAAACGATTTTGATTTCTATGCGGGACATACATACATACACTCGTACGTACATACATAAACACATACATACATGTATGCATACGCCTTACTTTCTACTTTATAGTATAGATAAGGGAATGTGTTTGCTACCATTGTTGGTGTTTTGTGTGCGTGTGTTTTGTTTTGTTTGTTTTGTTTTTGTTTTTGTCTGTTGATTTTTTTTGTTAATTGATGAATGAAAAATACAAGATTGAATCAAGCCCTTCTACGGCCTTGCTAGTTTGATATGTTTTGAAACAATCAATATCACATGTGGCGATGACCTCTTGGTTTATAGTCTCCATCGCACGAGATCAGATAAGAAGTACCGCTGAGATTAGGACAGATTGATCTCATTCATCAAAGTCGCAGTCAGAGTCTATGCGTCATCTTTTATTTCAGTAGACAAAATCGAATTTATTTCTACAGTAAAAAGTGAATTAAAAAGATACTTGCAATAAAAGAAAAAAAAAAGAGATCCATGTACACGTATAGCTAAGGCTATTTTATTTAAAACAAGCTTAGTATAAAAAATACTTAAAAAACAAGCTAATATAGGGGATTGAACCGCACAATTTATGCTAAATCTTTCAATACTGCAATATTCATCTACCTTTTAATATAAAATAAAAAGTAATTAATAAAGATTAATTAATTGACGAATTCTTATTTTTTTGTGTGGAATCGTTGGACAAATGAGCTGATGTGTGAAGTTTCAACTTGATCACAGAATGGTAAGTAACGTGCAGGCCTACTAGGTTTGTAGATGGAGTGGATGTAAGTTTTGTACAAATACTTTACAACGAATACAAAATCTTTCACTTTCACGTCTGCAAAGGAATGAAACAAATAAACAACTTAACCAACTAACGAAACAACAAATCCAACTATATCAACAACTAATCCCACTATATAAACAACTAATCCGACTATATAAACAACTAATCCGACTATATAAACAACTAATCCCACTATATAAACAACTAATCCAACTATATCAACAACTAATCCCACTATATAAACAACTAATCCAACTAAATATTTAGAGGCTGAAATGGAGAAGGAAGATAAAGCGAAGCCTCGGAAAAACAAAAACAAAATAAAATGGGCTAAGTCTCTGAAAGCCGGTATGATATTATAGTTTCGCCATGCAGAGACATGTAATGGTTGATATATGGCCAACATCAGATATAAGACATCAGGTAGTTTTTATTTTCAGACCCTCCCCCCCCCCTATTAAAAAGTGCCAGCTGTTTTAATTCCTAGGCAACTTTGTTTTCGCTTTTAAATTGCAGCTAAAACACTCTTAGGCTAATTGTATATTAAAAACCATCGATCGATGTGAAACATTCAATTCGTTTGTTTCAATCGCCAAACAAACATATAAAGATGAGTTTCTACCCTTGTCTCTTTGCTAGACAGAAAACTGAAAATGAAATATTTCATATTGCAAAATTATAACGTGGAGCCGACTTCATTTCAATATTTACAAGAATTGATGACACGCGAGCGCAGCGTGTGACAGACTTAACGTTCGAATTAATATGATGAATTACCTAATTATTGCTTTCTTCCTCTTTAATACCAGCACTGCTCTCTCACCTCTCCAGATTCCAAGCCTCTTTTTTTTTTTCAAAACCCTTCTTCAACATTTGATTCTAGTTTTTGTGATGTTATTTATTCTGGGTGAGTTTGGTGTCTTCTATCTGGATTGCTTTTTAGATCACAGCACCGGTCGCTGTTAAGAAATCTAGATTGAATTTCTAGACTCGGATGCATGTGCGGGTCTGTGTAAATCAATGAGTGTTAATCAACGTGTGGGTGTCTGTGGAGTGTGTGTCTGTGTGTGTCTGTGTGTGGAGTGTGTGTCTGTGTGTGGAATGTGTGTCTGTGTGTGTGTCTGTGTGTGTCTGTGTGTGAGGTGTGTCTGTGTGTGTCTGTGTGTGAAGTGTGTGTATGTGTGTGGAGTGTGTGTGTGTGTGTGGAGTGTGTGTCTTTGTGTGTCTGTGTGTGTGGAGTGTGTGTCTGTGTGTAGAGTGTGTCTATGTGTGGAAAGTGTGTCTGTGTGTGAAGTGTGTGTCTGTGTGAGAGGTGTGTCTGTGTGTGGAGTGTGTGTCTGTGTGAGGAGTGTGTGTCTGTGTGAGGTGTGTCTGTGTTTGAGGTGTGTCTTTATGTGGAGTGTGTGTCTGGTGTGTGGAGTGTGTGTCTGTGTGTGAGTTGTGTCTGTGTGTGGAGTGTGTTTCTGTGTGTGGAGTGTGTGTCTGTGTGTGAGGTGTGTCTGTATGCGGAGTGTGTGTCTGTATGAGAGGGAGTATTTTGAAAGTTTCTTTAAAGCGAGCTGCGTGAATAGTAAATACATTATGTCGTGAATAACATACAGAAAATGTGTGAATATTAAAATTAGAGAGAGAGAGAAAGAGAGTGAGAGAGAGAGTGTGTGTAACCATGTAGAGTCAAGGCAAACATTTTGTCCTTACTTTTAGATCGATGGTGCAGACATTTGTCTTGATGATCGATGCTACTACCAGGCACACACCGTGTGCTTGTATCTATCAACACAATCTGAAACACACAATCAAACACAAGACTCTTTGATGCCTCGTTGTGCGACTTGAATGACGGGAAGGCCCGGTCCTGGTCAAATGGTCAGCAAGATCGCAAGGCTGATGTGCATAGTGTGGCTGGCCTAGTTTAGTCAGGGACAATGTTTTTTTTTACTTTTAGTTCAATCAAAAGACAGACTGAGAGAAATTA
>JADKLZ010044902.1:5385-16217 GCA_021533235.1 Biomphalaria straminea
TCTATAGCTATTTTCATTCTGTCTCAAGACTTGGTCAGCTACTTGAATCAATGTCATTTTACAGCCTCCACTCTATAGCTCTCTTCACTCTCAAGACTTGAAATGTACAATGTGCCAGCAGTAATTGAAGTTCACGGAAAAAAAAACAGCCACACAGTAAAGAAAGATTAAGAGTAAATAATCTTTGAGGCATTGCGACCATATCTTTATGTGGTGTAAAAGTTATCAGTTAATATGGCCGGCGGTTAACGAGGATGTTATATGGCCAGCAGTATGGCGATCTAATTAATAGAAGGCAGAAGAGCCGATGGTCTCCCACTTTTACGTTATACGGTTGTATGCAAACGCGACATGAAGCTCTTCAAGATCGACACTAGCAGCTGGGAAGGGTTGGCTCTGGATAGATCCACATGGAGAGAGAGCATAAAGAAGGGGTCCGCTTTTATTTTCCGTAGTTATTGTCAGGTATCCGTTAGAGTTGAGTGGACTGAGCGGCGATTTAAAAAAATTCCAAAGTTTAAAATCCCAGTTAACATCCAGATTCGAGCGCGGGACCACTCGCTTCGGAAGCCAAGCGCTTTACTGTGCAAACACTGGTACGCTTCATTTTAGTCAAGCAGTGGCTAACCAAAATTAAAAATTTACCAACGAGAGTGCTAGTGCACTATCGAAGATACCTTTACTGCAACCACCTGCATATGAGTCGCATCCTTTTTTTTTCTATTCATTGTTTGCTTTTTTTTGCAGCAACTTCTGCTGCATCTTAAGCCACAACTTTAATAGTTGTAGAGCATCTCAATGATTGTGGCGTTTGTGGATCTTCTTGTTCGTAAATGACCTAAGAGGTGAGTCAAGGTCCAAGGAAGCTTGCTTTCATAGGCCTTTTGGGGAAAGATCCAAGGAGATGTAAATTTTTACATCCCTATTACCCATCGCTCGCAGCCAAAGACACTCAGGTTAGAAGCGAGACCGAAGGCCGAGCACACCGAGAAAACTCTCCCATATTTATTCTTGTCACCATATCAGCAGTGGAGGTGTCCGGCTGGGATAAGGAAATACATTTTCGTCCTCGCAAGCCTTTATTCCTTTGTCTATTCAATGTTATTTGTGTGTGCATTCCTTTTGTAAGGCCCTTTCTTACAACATTATTGCATAGTAAAACTTACGAATTTCATTTGACTTTCAATAAAGAATATCTTTCTGCTCATCCAAAATGTATTTTTGGTGCCCTATTTTTCTCCTAGCCTCGTTCTGAAAATTTGAAAATGAGACATTACGTGCGATGGGTTCTTTTCCATTGCTCTATTAGGCCCTCTCATGCTCTGTGGCAACTGAAACCGGCCAATGCAATTACATTAAATGTCACCTCCAAATCGAACAGGTGTTTACAGTCAGTTGAAATGTTTAATGTTCAAAGTTATCGCGTTTATGTATCTCATTAACCAGAAACTAAAGTTAGATGTGTTGAACTGAAGTGAATCCAGGTTTCTCTTTTGGTTTCATTCAGAGATAAGTGTAATGTTTATATTGTTTTTCTATATCTATATAACAGAAAGAAAAAAAAAACATAACCCACACCCATAGCAACAATAAAAACTGAAATTTAGGGGAAGCAACTTTTTGAGGAAGTTTTCTTCCCAGCCTTAGACATAAATGTTCCCAGCTATATATTCTTAAACACATTTTAATCAGCCAATGAGCATCTAGCTTGCTGTTTCGAAGTCAGCCGTCTTTGACACCTTATAGTAAAGACTTATTTATAAATACAGACAGCATGTATATATATTTATTATATACGTACATTTTCAGTGGCGTAGGTAGGGTGGGAAAGAGTGGGGTCCAAATTTGAAAAATCCCCCCGGGCCTCCAGTTGAAGGGCCCACCGATTAGTGTCCTATGTTTTTACATTAAATATTACACCATTATCTCATGTCATGATGTCGAATCTCAAAATGCAGGAGCCCTAAAGAGTTCAAGCGCCCTCCGGGTCCCCCAAATCCGTAGCTAAGCCACTGTACATTCGAAAATGATTCGATGCATCAGCAACATTCACCTTTTGTCTTATTCGTCTTGTCACCTAATTCTCCAGACGTCTCCACAAAATAATAAATTGCAATAAAACGTAGAGAGATTGTATAAAGACACATTTGTTCATTGGTCAGGTAGTTTATTGTTGTTTTAGTTTATAGATCTTGCAATAAGAGGTTTTGTCGAGAAGCTTGCAATACGATTGGTCCAATGTCTTCATTCATAAAAACAAGTTAAGTGGGACGCTAGAACTTCACTAGTGAGATAAATGTGGAAGGAGTGAACAGAAATCAGGGAGAGAGAGAGAAAGAGAGAGAGAGAGAGAGAGAAAATTCGGGAAATACAGAAAGGTAGAGAGCTGGGAAATAGAGACAGGTCAGATTTCTCATCCAGGGGGGCCGCAGTGACTCACAGCTGTACCTACGAGTCTGTGGGGTCTACCTTGAGAGCCACTATGGGGGCCCGCTTGTGTTGACACAGAAACGAGGTCGCATTGTATATCAGGGGGTAGAGGATTACTAAGCATGTCACTGGAGGTAGCGAGGCAAGAAGTAGGTGATGGTTCTAGTCTGAAAATGCGATCATTAAATGTTTTACAAAGCTTATATCAACTCATTCTGTCTGTCTGGCAAAAAGTTTGTACACGCTATTTCTCCCACACCCAATCTCGGATTAATCTGAGATTTTGCAAAAGTATTTCTTTTACCTGACAACACAAGAATCAATTTTTATAAAAATTAACCAATTAGCTAAATAACTATTGTAAATTATTATTATTTTTTGTTTGGTATCTTGAACAAGGGAAATAAATCGTACTTGACAGTTGTGGTGGTATAAGTTGAATTGCTCTCCTTGAGGACTCCTAAACACTTTAGTGAGCTTTTTGTTTTTGTTCATTTAAAAAAAAACGATGATGTCAACGTTTTTTAAAGATACCCCCTTCTTTCCTCCCCCTTTCCCCCTCTTGTTTTAAAATTGAAAATGATAGACCTAGCTGTTGTTTTTAATGTCAAGATAGTCTTTGTACATGTCTTCGACCAAAGGGTCAATGTAGAGATAGTCTTTGTACATCTATTTGACCACAGGACCAATGTCGACTAATGCATACAAATAGAAACATTTGGAAAATATCTTTGCAGTTTGTAAGTTATAATCTATATAGCCGTCCCCTTTTCTATCTATGATATGTTTCCCTCCATCAATACAGGCCTACCATATTGGTTTGTTTACTATTTTGGTTATGTGGCTATGTTTGTTGAAGACAGCCAAACCGCTGAAGGCGTATTAAATGTTTAATGTAGAACTTGAAATAACTTGAATAAACTTCTTTTGTGAATATAAATAAATAATTAAATTTTTAAAAAAATATAGACATATTCACCTTGAGAGGAAATGAAATGGACTGATATTATAAACTAAAGTAAAAACACGTCCTTACACTCAGAATCCTGGAGGCGTCACTCGTTCTTAACATAGCTTGCGACAGAGCCGCTTACATTGCATCATTCTACAAGACTAACAACTAATGCTCCCTTTCTTTATCATCGCCTAGGAAACACACAAACACCATAACAGTTAGGCAATCAAGTTTGTTGATTAAATTGCGGTATTGGTCAGCTGTTTATGTTTGCTAGGTGTCATTGTATTCCGCATCTGCCGACTGTGTTTACTGTTTGGGCTTATGTTAGCTGATTATGTTTGTTATTTTGGTTTGCTGATGCGGATTATTTTTTTATGATTGGTTTTGTTGAATGTTTTCCTTTTCTTCGTTTGTCGTGAATGAAATTCCTGACGCTAGAAGAGGAAAAGATTTCCTTGGGTCTTTGTGATGACAGTATTTAAGTATTTAAGTACTTAAAGTAGGGAAATACATCTATTTGCGCAATAAAACGTTTTTAATAGATCTATTGAAAAAGTTGCATCCTGTTATTAGAGGAAATAATTTGCTATCGCTTGCAGCAACATAAAATTTATGGTTTTAATCAAAAGTTGACAAAATTGATATCTAATTCCCATTTTTAATATTTAATGTCATTTTTCTTTGATAAAATTTCATTCTGATGTTATTTCTGAAAATATTGAAGTCCATTATGAGTAAAAAATAAAAGATGTAGGTGATTAAGGAATAATAACCTTCACGCACATGTACTAGCTGTTGATTTAAAAAGTTGCATTGTTTTCAGCATTCTGTTCTGCATCTGTCGGCTTCACCCCTGCTATCCAGGACACTGTTATACCTGCTTGCCCTCCACCTTGGCCTACCCTGTACCTGTTTATCTCAATGGTTTGTGTTCGTATTGAAGTAATTCATGCCATGAATGTCTCTGCCAAATTATGTTTGCAGGATTTGCTCGTAGCTGGTTTTATCCTTACCGCTTCATTTTCAGAATGCGCCTTGTAACATTATGGTAACGTTGTAGTAACATTATGAAAACATTGTACTAACATTATGGTAACATTATGGTAACATTGTAGTAAGATTGTAAGCATCAGCAAGTCTTATAACATAAATTTCAATAAAATGAAAAATATTTTTTTTTAAGTTTAAGTAAGGGAAAGAAATGATCATCTACTGTAACTTAACTCAACACCTAAAGATGTACTTCTCTTTTTCTATATAAGACAAAATTAGTTACCATTATTTAAATAATTAACTGGCTATTTCTTTTTATTTTTTCGTGTGATGTCATGTACATTTTTAACTTGATCCGAAAATGGGAAGTTGGAGAAAACAAAACGTTGAAAAGAATTCTGACAGAAAGAAAGACTTGTCAAAACATCAATTGGCATATTCTTTTCATTTACTTCATGTACCCGTATGTCCGCTTTTGGTACTACCCAAATGTTTGTTATATGTCCATGTGAAGGATTACTTCAACTGATTAATGCTAGTGCAATTTCTTTTACATTTAACCTTGTCCAATTATTCTCAAACTTGTTCATTGGGATCTGTTGTGACACGGTTACTATGGGTGGTCAACCGTGACACACGGTCAAGTGTTGGGTACCGGGAGTTAGGAGACTTGCGGAAGTCGAGGTTGTAAATAGAAAGAATGGAAGTCATCTAGTAGTGTTGTCATATGTATATCCTAGTCATCTTGTAAATATGTTATGTTATATGCTTCTCAATAAAGACATTTATAATTAAAGGGACTCGTTTCTTCACAACTGGCGACCCCGACGAGATCGAAGTAAGTGAAAATGTCAATGTATCAGATATATAGAGAAGCGGGCAAGGAAAATGGCCTGCGAGGCGAAGAACTTGAAAATTTCATTACTCTAAAAATAGCACAGGATGAAGAAAGAGAAGAGAGGAGGCTTAATAGGGAAGAGACTAGAAAGAAAGAAGAAGATAGTAGAAAGAAAGAAGAAGATAGTAGAAAGAAAGAAGAAGATAACAGGAGAAAGGAAATCTTACTACTAGAAGAATCCAAAAAGAAAGAAGAAGATAGCAGGAGGAAGGAAATCTTACAACTAGAACTAAAACTTAAAGAAAAGAAAGACAAAGAACAGCAAAATGAAAAGGGGGAACACTTTGACAAATACAAACAACTAGACAGAATGTCTCCATTCGACGAGGCCCAGAACGAGTGCATTGACTCATATCTACTGAGGTTTGAGGACATAGCCGCAGCCTGCAACCTACCTCAATCAGAATGGGCAAGAAGCCTCATGGGGCGATTGAAAGGGAGAGCCATGAATATCTGCATACAAATGCGAGAAGAGGAAAGAAAAGACTACGTGGCCGTGAAGGAGACCTTGCTAAGACAATTTGGCTCCACAAGTTACGAATACCGAAGGAGATTAAAAGAGTCGACACCTATGCCGAACGACGATCCACAAATATTCGTCACCAACATGTCAATTTACTTCGATCGATGGGTAGACCTGTCAAAAGTGGATCACAAATATGAAACCCTCAGAGAACACATCATAATGGACGCTGTGATGGAAGCTTACAATAATAATGTGAAAACATACGTCACGGAGAGGGAGCCAAAGAACATCAGCAGCCTCATAGCACAACTAAGAAAGTATAAGGCTGCACACACAAGAGAAGTGTTAGCTAGAGAGAACACAACTACGGCATCCGCTTTTATGGTGAGCAACGCTGTAAGAATACGGACTCCAAGCCCTCTTTATAGAAGAGAGAAAGATGAAGAAATGAGCCCAACATATAGATATAGAAGAGAGAAAGATGAAGAAATGAGCCCAACATATAGATATCGAAGAGAGAAAGAGGAAGAAATTAGCCCAACATTTAGATATCGAAGAGAGAGCGCAGATACAAGTCCAACATATACATATAGAAGATGGGAAGATGGAGAAAAGAGCCCAACATATAACTACAGGGAACGAGAATACCGACGTAATCAGCAAAGAGTTCGCTTCCAATGTCAAATTTGTGGCAGAACAAACCACACTACAGAGACTTGCTTCTACAACCGACGCAATGAAGATAAGAACAACAGATCGAGAGATCGAGCATTTGCTGCCAAACATGCTGATAAACTGCAGGTATACCCAGGCTTCGTGGGAGAACAGATGACCAACGTACTGTACGATACAGGTGCCACCGCAATTTTAGTGGCAAAAGAATACGTCAACTCACAACAGTACACGGGAAGAAGACAAGACTGTGTTAGTTACACTGGCCAAGTAACTACACACCTGGTAGCACGTATCAACATACACACACCGTTCATCAGTGGTTGGCATGAGGCTTTAGTACTAGATAATAAGCCTGACAATATTGGCCTTATCATTGGCTGTATCAAAGGCTCTAAACCATGCACAGTAGAAGAATTGAACAAGTGGAAAGAAAAATACACACAGAAATGTTCCATGGTTACTACAAGAGCTCAGAAGAAAGCAGAAGAAGTGCTAAATACAAACGATAATATACAAGTTCCTTATAACAGTGAAAAGGAAAACACAGAAACAGAAAATAGCGATGTGAGAAGCCATGATCAAGTAAACGAACCGAATGAAATACCAACGAAAAGTCAAGACCCACTACAGATTAAAACAGAAAAGTTTGTCAGCGAACAGAAAAATGATCCGGATCTAATAAAACTCATAGATAGTGAAGTTGCACCAAGACGAGGCCTAATCAAGATAGGCGAAGATGGTGTCTATGTGAGAGAAATTCATTTGAAAGCAGGCAAGACACAACAGTTGCTTATTCCAAAGAAATATAGAGAAACAATATTAAAGCTTGCACATGACACCCCGTTTGCCGGACACATGGGAGTAAAGAGAACATTGAATAGAATCTTGAATGAATTTTTTTGGCCTAGAATTACACAAGAAGTCAAGGCATATATAAAATCTTGCCATATTTGCCAAATACATGGAGCAAAAGGAACTTATATGCAAACCCCAATACAAACAGCAGACTTAAGTGAAATGCCATTTGAGAAGATAGCTGTAGATATTATTGGACCAATGCCAGTAATATCCGGAAGAGGCCATCGCTACATATTGACTGTTGTAGACATGTGCACACGGTTCCCAGAAGCAATACCATTGAAAAGAATTTCTTCTGAAGATGTGGGAGACGCACTAACAGCAATATTTGCAAGAACAGGTTACCCTCGCATAATACTGAGCGATCAAGCCACTCAGTTAAAATCGAAAGAATTCGCACAGTTTTGCAAAACTCTGAATATTAAACAACAATTTGCGGATGGAATGTGCGACAGCCTGAATTCAACTCTGAAAACAATGCTGCACAAAGTAGCACAGGACAACCCAACTGACTGGGACAAGCTGATCAACCCCATATTGTTCGCCTACAGAGAAGTACCACACTCAACAACGGGCTTCTCGACATTCGA
Organism: Biomphalaria straminea; assembly: GCA_021533235.1. Taxonomy (NCBI): domain Eukaryota; kingdom Metazoa; phylum Mollusca; class Gastropoda; family Planorbidae; genus Biomphalaria; species Biomphalaria straminea. The sequence goes on from JADKLZ010044902.1 coordinate 13,254, forward strand.
GATGATCTACGGCTCACCAGTTAGAGGACCCATGTCACTATACAGAGACTTTCTAGTTAATAGAAACATAGAACACGATGTACTGGCAGGATACGATCTTGTCATCAAAACAAGACAAAATATAATCGAAACATGCGAAGCTATCCAAAAGCAAGCAAATAAAGAGAAACCGGAACTATTGAGAAAGCTAAATCAAGGACGAAAGTTGAGAACACTACAAGTTGGTGATAATGTCATGGTTCTGCTGCCTGACAAAAATAACCAGCTATTTATAAAATGGCAAGGCCCATTCCAAGTCACAAAAGTGATTTCGAAGGTCGACTACAGCATACACATCAGAGGCCGAGACAAAGTATTTCCCATAAATATGCTGAAGCTATACATGCCCAGACCATTTACTCTTACAAGAAACACTAAGGAAAACACGCAAGACAGTAAGAGAGTCATGATGACAGAACAAATAGAGACACAGAATACAGCAAAATACTATCAGACCACTACAAGACAACATAGGCAAGATACGCAACTTAACAATGCCTACCACAAAGGGACAAGTCCGAAGCATCTTAGGTTTATGTAATTACTATAGACAGTTCCTAACAAATTTCACAAATATTACACAACCTTTAATTGAACTGAAAAAAAAAAGGCAGCTCCAGACTACAGGGATGCCTACAAAACATTAAAAGTGCCTTCTCAGACGACATAGTATCCCAGCTTCTAGACATCAGAAACCCTTTATACTTGGCAACAGATGCATCCTCCACAGCAGTGGGAGGCACTTTAATGCAGAAGTGTGACGCAACGCTACGACCTGTCTACTACATTAGCAGAAAGCTGAACGCAGCAGAACAAAAATACTCAACAATAGAGCGTGAAGCTCTAGCGATCGTGTTCTGTATAACAAAACTATCTCGTTACCTGCTAGGGAAATCATTCATCTTACTAACAGATCACGCCCCACTAGCTTATATCAATACAAATAAGCTAGACAACCAGAGGATTACTAGATGGGCTTTAAAACTTCAAGACTTCAGCTTTACAGTTCAAGCCATTCCGGGACAAATCAACGTGATAGCTGACGTGTTGACAAGATGTGTCTAAGGACTGCTGGACTTATGTTCAGTCATTAATCAGCTAATGAGAAGATAACTAATACCTTGTATGATAACTTTAAATTTTGTATTCTCAGGACTGAAATTTTGTTTGTTGTGCATTGATTGTATTCGTAGTTATCGACTTAGGAAATAGTATGTAAGAAACACAAACTAAATAATTCCCTTAATTGGAAGATGTAGTTGATGAAACTTATAGTATTAGCTAATTAGATATACTTTACATTTGAATGTTGTCATTCAAAAGATTATCCAATGGCATTTTACGTCTCGTGAGACGATCCCTTCCCTTTGCAATTTTTGTGGGACTATCGTTACATAGAAAAGTTAAGTGCGTGGATTTTTCTGTATATAAGTTGTATAATATAACAGGATATCTTGCTGCGATGCTTCAATTGGAAATGTTCCTGTCAATAACATATTATTGTAGAGTATTAGTCGTCTTAGACATTATCAGAGTTCTCATAAAGAAGATGCCATTGTATTACATGCCATTATTTTTACTTGACGATGTAAAACATTATTAATATACAATCAAACTATTGGGTTCATGAAATTTTGATACTATCAAAATTTTTCTCTGCCCTGGGAGGACTGTTGTGACACGGTTACTATGGGTGGTCAACCGTGACACACGGTCAAGTGTTGGGTACCGGGAGTTAGGAGACTTGCGGAAGTCGAGGTTGTAAATAGAAAGAATGGAAGTCATCTAGTAGTGTTGTCATATGTATATCCTAGTCATCTTGTAAATATGTTATGTTATATGCTTCTCAATAAAGACATTTATAATTAAAGGGACTCGTTTCTTCACAGGATCTATATATTTATTTCTTTAAAAATGTAACAAAGATTTGCTTTTATTCAATACATACAGCCTCTCTTTCAGACCTTGCGATCTATAAGGTAGATAATGTAAATGTAATGTTTCTACTTTCTATGGCCTACGGTTAACGAGGGTGTCATGTGACCTGCACAACTACCAACCCCTTTACTTTTCCCCAACTTATGACAGGTACCTAATAGAGCTGGGTGGACTCAGAGGCGCTCTAAGGATCCCTAAATTAAAAATCAGTTTTCACCAGGAATTGAACCCGGAATTCATCGGCTCGGAAACCAAGCGCTTTACTACTCAGCCACCATGTGATTTTTTTAATCCTGAATTCAACGCAACAATTGTTCTTGATCAGTTCCAATCTCAGATGTATGAGTCAATGTGCGACGAGAGACAATCTTTGGTTATCTTGCTAGACCACATGTAACTGAAGACATCAACCCCAGAGACTTCGCACAACTGTGAGCAAAGAAAGAGGACAAGTAATTTCATAAGCCAATATTTTGTCAGATATTTCATTAAGAACGTCATACATGAAATCGAAACTTATTCACAGCATCAAAAGTCAAAGCGAAACCTAAATTTGGCAGATGAAATATCCTCGGTTTCTGTCTGTTTTGTTTTTCTCAAAATTTGCAATATGAATATAAAATCATCAAACGAACACCTGTTAATGACCCCACCCTCGATTTGTATTTCACACAAACACTCTTATTGACAGAAATCGTGTGCGTATTGACTGTTACAAGTACATAGTCTCCCTCACGCATAACTGAAGGGAAATATTTGTATCGTCCGATGTCATGTTCGTGCGGACGTACGATCTACCTTGTCTAAGAGACTTAATGCCATGTAAAAAGGGGACCAAAGTACAGATAACTCTTGCCGTCCTATTCCACGGAACCAGTAGACACTGAGCACAAGGCGTAATAACCAACAAGTGTAAAATAAAACTTCAAATTCAAAATTTTTATTATATTATATTTATTTAATACTGAAACACAAAAAGTTAGCAAT
>JADKLZ010044949.1:0-7500 GCA_021533235.1 Biomphalaria straminea
CCCTCTCTAGCTAGGTACTTGTTTAGAGCAGAGCACTGTAAACTGGTCGCAGCTAGCTAAAGTCATTAGCTCGTGTGTAGGATGTCTTAATACTTTGTCCACTCCATATCAACTACAATGCAATGATTTTCATATAAGTAATATTTTATATAATAGAATTATCTTTACTTTAACATTGCCAAAGCATTTTTAACATGTAAATAGATGTGGTTATTAACTTAATAAATGTGTTTCAGTCATATAATCTGCTTGTAAACATTTTGCTCTTTTTTTTAAAAAAAGTCATTAATTCACTATTATATCTTTTTCTGGTTTCCAAATTATAAAATATTTAGCACATTTTTGTGTTTATATAATTTGTATTGAGTGATTAACATTTTTTTATTTTACAATATGAATAATGTTTTTTTTTTTATTTTGACCAATATCTTTATGTTGACCTCATTCAAGTTTGAAAAAAAATAAAAAAAATTATGTATTGTATTTTGTATGTTTAAGGCAACAAGTCCACCTGCCGGTCAGGAAAAGATAACTTAACACTATGCATACAATGTAGTAATTGCCCTTTCTGGGATAGCACACGTTTTACAAGTGTTATTATGTAAGTCCATTCTGAATTTCCTAGAAATAATAACAAAGTATCCATCACAAACATCGTACAGCTTGGCTCAGAGTTATTGCCACTATGACCAGATCTAACTACTTTTGTGAGCCTACTTGTAACGTCGTGTTTGTTAACACTGTATGCTGTGAACATGTATCCGTTAGGACCACAAAAAAAGGTGTCAGAATCTAGACAACCAAAAGCAACTTTAAATAACTGCAATAGGTTCTGATGGCTGAATGTCTCAACACTGCTCAACAATATCACACCCAGTCCTTTTTTTTTAAATGTGGCATCAGTGTTTCACACTATAAATCTTGTCCTCTATTGTAGATTATATTTGGTTGATTTGTTTGTTCATAGGTATTTAACCTAAAATCTTGGGCGTCTAGATGATTGACCATAAAATTGACTGTTGATGTTGTCTGATTGACAATATTTTGATGTGGTGGAAAAGTGTCAATATAAGATCAGTGTTGACTGTTTATCATGCATTAAAAGGTTTATGATGAATAAATATAGCATGTTAGATTTACTCATTATTTATTTCAGCAATAAATTGTCAAACGCCATTTATGTACTGCTATGAAAAGCTTAGCATTTTAAAATTTAATTTTTAGTAGATGGAGGATAAGACCAGAAATATACTTGCTCCTTTTTTGCAGTTCTGGAATATGTTTTCTCTGTCCATCAAACAGTCTCAAGTTTGAGGAGGTGCAGAACCCTTCCTGATCCCCCCCTTCCCTTTTCCTACTGGTTTACAAAAGAGATTAAACCATAGCCCACTAAGCGTGATAGATTGGTCGCAAGGTCTTAAAGGTAGAATATTATTATTATAGCTTTTATATAGCGCTACTTTCATGCTTACAGCATGCTCAGAGCGCTTTGATCCAATCGCATTTGTGGACCAGTGGGGGGGAGGGGGTATCTAGGAGTTGGTTTCCCGTGCTGCCTTTGGGCGCTCAGTAAACACAACTCTGCCCGAGTCGGGTGTCGAACCTCGAGCCCCCTTCTAGGTAGTCAAGCTCAAGCCGCACTTGGATTCTCGACCACGCTTCCCACAATAGATAGGTCGCAAGGTCTTAAAGGTAGATAGATTGTCTAAAAGGGAAACTTTATTTTTTACACTACTCATGAGAGAGGTGCTATATTAAAGCAATTTAAGCTAAAAAAGAATGTATTAAAAAATTTTGTTAAAATCTTAATGGTGAAATTCATTGTTACCAGGTAGAAGAACTAATTGGCTGATTGTATGATAGAACCAGTATTATGTTCATCTTTAGCTCTATGTCTTTGTTACACAAACATCCAGTGATGTGAGGTGATCAGCCAAGTCTACTAATAGTCAAACCTATTTTTTTTTTTACTTTTATTTTTTTGTTTTTTTTTGTATTCACTTGTGATATTGATAACTTTAACTACAAGAATGTGCAAATGATTTCCATTGGTATAATTTAATAAATAATTAGTTTTTATTAATATATATAGGTTGTTTTTTTTCTGTGTCAAAAAATGATTGCTAGTAAAGAGAATGTAAAGTTTGTGTTTGGTCTGAATGTTTGGAAAGTTTGTGTCTTCACAAATGAGAGTTTAAACCTCCTGCTGGAACAAAAGCAAGGTTTCGAACTCAGAACCGAAGCCTGTATCACATACCACAAAAACAGCAGGGTCTGGTGTAGGGCAATGCAGCGTATGTGGTCGCTGTGGGCCCAGCACTTTCATAGGCCTCGCGCTAATTCTAGGTCTAAATTATTAAATTAAACTATTATAACTTATTCATAATAACAGGTCTTCTGCCTCCTGGTTTTCCATGGACATTTTTGAAATCTCTTGACATTGCAAATTATATTAAAAGTCCTGGAAATCTCCTGAAATTATTTAAGATCTGAAAAATAGACAACGTTGTCATTTTGGGGTGCCAGTCTTAAGCGCGATAAAAAAAAACCTTCATTGTCAGCTTTCATTTAATACATGTCATTGTAAAGACGAATATATTTTCTAATACAAAATCTTAATGTTGACAATATGCTTATCCCTAGCCAGACTGTACACGGCACATTCCTTTTCACATTGTTAGGGCCGGCCCTGATGACCAGGCAACCAAAATGAGATAGTGTGTGAAGCATAAGTGCTGAAAAGAAGCCAGAAACGCATACCACACTATCAGGCGACCATTATGGAGATTGTGTGTCCAACAATGAAAGAAGTGCTGAAAACCACTGTCCTAGTTTCTGGACATAGTGCAAGATATTACATAAAGCTGAGTAGCCAATCCTTAGAAGTTGACTCATTCACTAACCCTAACCCTACGCTGGGACAAATGATTGGGAGACTTAACACAAAAACATTTTTTTTCTCAAAGATTGAGCTTCATCAGTTGTTTCCCTTGCCATGTTGTCCCCAGCATACCCAACACTTCACCACAGTTCTTCATAGCATTGACTAAATACTGAACAGAGAATGTGTCTTAGACTGAGTGTATTGAAGTATAGTCAATTAGTAGGGACCTGCGAATATTCGATTCGAATTCGAATATAAAAAGAATATTCGAATTCAATTCGAAATTATTTTTAAATTTTCGAATCTTCGAATATTTTCAAAAAAAAGTAATACTTTTTTGTGGATAATTCAAGCCCGGTTTTGGTGTGTACTTTGGTGTGTAAAATGTTACTTAACTGGTTTATAAAGCAGCTTCTGGAACCAGTATCAGCTGAAAGTTCAGCAGTTACTCAAACAAGATTTTTCTTGCTTTCGATTCGGAATTTCCGAAAATACTTTATATTTGTTCTTAAACAAACTGCTGCTTTAGATGCTCAAAAAATCATAAAGAACCTAATCAGTCATGTTCACAGGATTGCTGGCTTTTTTCATTCATCAACTATGTTGTCCAAATATCAAACTGATCAAGGAATGAAGGAATCAAAGCCTCCATTAGATGTTATTACTAGATTCAATAGTACATATTATTTGCTGGAATGGATTAACCAAAACTCTGTTCCTGTCTCTCTTGCACTTGTAGAATGTGGTGTTAAAAAGAAATGTGCAAGAAATCCACCAAAACCATTAACACAAACTTTACAAGATACTCTGAAAGCTACTCTTCCAATTCTAAGACCAACAGCAGAAGCAACAACAGTTTTGAGTGCTGATTCCAATGTCAGAATAAGTTTGATCTATCCTTGCATTTTTACATTGAAGGAAGAGTTAGTGTCCAAATCACCAACAGGTCTCCAACAATTTCGAGATGAGCTATTGAAAAAACTTGGAGCAAGATTTGATTTGACAATTAATCATCTCCTGGCAGCCACATTCATTGATCCAAGATTTAAACAATACTTATTTTCAGAAGCTAAAACTAAAAAAAAGCTGTCTTATTTGTAGAGACAATATTGGCAAACTCTGACGGAAGCAAAATTGGCAAAAATTCGGATGAATTGCCACGTGAAAGTCTTGTTCAAGACAGGAATAGAGGAAGCCTTATGGATTCAATGTTCAAGAAAGTGCATGATGCTCAAGGAGATACCAGAATCAACAAAATTTCCACCAGTTCTGAGCAAATTAAGGATGAAGTCAGTTTGTATTCAAAGCAAGCAGTTGTAGATCGAAAAGTGATCCTCTTCAGTTTTGGAAAGAAAGTATTAATATTTTTCCACTTTTGGCCAGAGCAACTAGGAATTTGCTTGCAATTCAGGCAACAAATTGTTCTTCTGAAAGAGTTAATTCAGTTGGAGGACAAATTATTACTGACCATCGTCACAATCTCTCGGAAAATAATGCTGAAACTTTGATTTGGGCCAAAATAAATAAAGATCTACTTTTTTAAAAGGCCTGCTTTGCAATTTAATTATTGCTAACTTTTTGTGTTTCAGTATTAAATAAATATAATATAATAAAAATTTTGAATTTGAAGTTTTATTTTACACTTGTTGTTTTTTTCAAGAATATTCGATTCGAATTCGATTCGAATATTTTCTGATATTCGATTCGATATTCGATTCGAAAAAAATTCCCTGATTTGCAGGTCCCTATCAATTAGTTTAATCTTCGTTTACTTAAAATGTATTATACTGAGAAAGTTTGAATAATTTACGGAGATATTTAAAATTATTTTTAATATATTGCATTTTTATATGAATATATCGTGAGCACACCCCATATTACTAATGTATCAATTAGTTTGGATCAGTCATATAATTAAATAATCAACAGTAATTGCTTTTTAAAAGCATTTATTAAAGGTTAAAACTACCTGGATTCAATCTCACGTTCACGCATCCTTAAGCTGACAGACTAACCACTCTGCCAGTGAGGTGAATATAAAATAGAATATTGTTTCTAGCTTACTTTAAAGCGTCGACATATAAAGGAGACTAGTTCAGATTATACCTCCACTTCAGTCAAGTAAAACTTCTTTTCCTTGTTCGATATACCTAACAATGTAATTAATTATTAATAGTTAACCGGGGTTCTATTTTAGCGGCCCCCGAAAGGGGAAAAGAATCTATTAGTTTTGTGTGAAATGACTGTCCGTCTGTCGGTCCGTCCATCCCGTATAGATCTCGCAAACTAGAGAAGATATTGAAAATCCGACACCATAATATTTTAGTCCATTTAAAGTTCTGATGCGAGGGATACTTTTTTGCTTTTCTAAAAGCGAAAAATCTAATTTTTTAAATCAGTTAGGCAAGCAGGTTTTTTTTTTCATAAAAATACACCACTTTTACGGCTATACCCTCTTTAGTAGGGGAATGTACAATATACCATGTTTCTAACACTCATACAAATGGTTTAAGAATTTTTGCTTATTTTTTTTTTCTACATTTGTATTATTAAGTTATGTAAGGTCTGTCCTACTAATTACTACGTTAACCCAAAAATAATATTTTCAACTTTTTTAAGTGGAAAAAATCTTTTTAGAATACATATAAGTTGTAAATAAATTAGAATAACAATTAAAGTAGGTTTTCATGTTATTGCGTGAGATCTCAAAAAAAGTCTTACATTTATAGGAAACTTAACCAAAGGAATTATTAACATTTCTTCACCGAAATGTTTTTTTTTTTAAGGATCTGAACAGGACATCGGTCCTTTAAAAACAATTAGATCAAGTAGATAATCATTATAAAACATCAGTTAACGCCAGGTTCACATTTAACCCCACCTTTGCTTTAACTATTCTTTGAACTGCTGGGGCACCCCACAAGATCTGTCAGCCTTCCTTCTTCATTCTTCGCTGTCATTTGTCTTTGATAGAATTTAATTCTTATGTTCTTTCTGAAAATATTGATACCTGCCTTTTTACCTGCTATGTGGACCGATTTTGAGTTGTTTTTTTTATTATATTTTTGTTGCTGTTGTCAGGTAAAAGAAATAATTTCCCAAAATTTCAGCTTGATCCAATATTGGATGTCGGAGAAATCACCTGTGCAGACTAATTACCAGACAGACAGACAGACAGAAACTATTTCTCTATAAAAAAAAATAGGACTACCACCCTTTCATTCAAAGGACTACAGTGGGGCGAGCAGTAGATGTATTCGCCATCCCACCCATTCGGTCAACAGGGGAACGACATAATATAACGATCGGTTGAAACATCGATAACAATTTTTAATCATATAGATATTTAATTGATTCTGTTAACAAGCTGTGATTTCTACGAATAAATTCCACCGCCCCCCTTCACTTAAAAGTTTATGGTTGGGCGGGGAGAGATTAATGCAGTTGCCCCCCTCTTTACCTCACACAATCGGTCTATTCGCCTTATTTTTAAATATGCAAAGTATTGGAATCAACTGTAAATCATGATTGAATCGGATTTACCATGTCGATCGCAGCATCTTTCGTTTGCAAAATAAAAAAAAAATATATGTATTTCATATGTCTCATACTCTATACTAATATGTATGAGAAACAATTAAAAACTTACATGGAGATAGTAATTCACAAGTCGAGATCATTGCTCAATAGAGACTCCGATACTGGTTTATGATAAACATTCTCCTCCAATGTAGTTTCCTGCAGCTCCTCATAATCTAAATAGAAATAAAATTTTGTCTGTTTACATGTAACACAGCACTTATTCAGTTCTATACATTTTTTATTAAGAGGTTGTTTTTGTTCTTTTTGACAACTCGAGTAAGTTAGAATGGATTATGACACTCTCGTTAAACGTGTACCAAAGAAACAGATGACCTTTACATCGTCTGCCCTATAGATCACAAGGTTAATAGCTTGCAAACTTTTCATGGATTTAAATGTAAAAAAAAATGTACACTGGGTGGACGGATATTTTGAAAACTACAAAACTTTATATATCATCTATGTACCGAATTGACTTATAATTAAAGTCAATTTTATTACAATTCGTGCGGTGGCTGAGCGGCAAAGCACCAGGCTTCTGAACCGTGGTCCCTGGTTTGAATCCTGGTGAAGACTGGGGTTTTTAATTTCGGGATTTTTGGGCGCATATGAGTCCATCCAGCCCCAATGGGTACCCGACATTAGTTGAGGGAAAATAAACGAGGCTAGGTGGACGTATATTTCGAAAACTGCTTTTGTGACAGTTAATGTATATTTTAGGGACAAAAATAACTACCTAACTGACCAGAAATCTCTGATTTAACTTTTTTTTTTTCAAAAAAAGAATAATCTTTAAATTAAATTTGGCTTACGTTATTTTTCTTCTGCACACGACTTCACTGGGAATTCCCGGACTCAACTCAAATGTTTCTTTGAATTCAGTTAAGAGACTATATTTGTACATGGACAGTTTGTGTAACGTCTTATGTAGACACCATTAGCTGGACTGATTACACAAACATGTCATGCGTTATAAGAGGGATGTGCGTTAATTTATGTGGATGGCCAATTGGCGCATAAGCTGAAAGCGTTTA
>JADKLZ010044950.1:0-7500 GCA_021533235.1 Biomphalaria straminea
CCCTCTCTAGCTAGGTACTTGTTTAGAGCAGAGCACTGTAAACTGGTTGCAGCTAGCTAATGTCATTTACTCGTGTGTAGGATGTCTTAATACTTTGTCCACTCCATATCACCTACAATGCAATGATTTTCATATAAGTAATATTTTATATAATAGAATTATCTTTACTTTAACATTGCCAAAGCATTTTTAACATGTAAATAGATGTGGTTATTAACTTAATAAATGTGTTTCAGTCATATAATCTGCTTGTAAACATTTTGCTCTTTTTTTTAAAAAAAGTCATTAATTCACTATTATATCTTTTTCTGGTTTCCAAATTATAAAATATTTAGCACATTTTTGTGTTTATATAATTTGTATTGAGTGATTAACATTTTTTTATTTTACAATATGAATAATGTTTTTTTTTTTATTTTGACCAATATCTTTATGTTGACCTCATTCAAGTTTGAAAAAAAATAAAAAAAATTATGTATTGTATTTTGTATGTTTAAGGCAACAAGTCCACCTGCCGGTCAGGAAAAGATAACTTAACACTATGCATACAATGTAGTAATTGCCCTTTCTGGGATAGCACACGTTTTACAAGTGTTATCATGTAAGTCCATTCTGAATTTCCTAGAAATAATAACAAAGTATCCATCACAAACATCGTACAGCTTGGCTCAGAATTATTGCCACTATGACCAGATCTAACTACTTTTGTGAGCCTACTTGTAACGTCGTGTTTGTTAACACTGTATGCTGTGAACATGTATCCGTTAGGACCACAAAAAAAGGTGTCAGAATCTAGACAACCAAAAGCAACTTTAAATAACTGCAATAGGTTCTGATGGCTGAATGTCTCAACACTGCTCAACAATATCACACCCAGTCCTTTTTTTTTAAATGTGGCATCAGTGTTTCACACTATAAATCTTGTCCTCTCTTGTAGATTATATTTGGTTGATTTGTCTGTTCATAGGTATTTAACCTAAAATCTTGGGCGTCTAGATGATTGACCATAAAATTGACTGGTGATGTTGTCTGATTGACAATATTTTGATTTTGATGTGGTGGAAAAGTGTCAATATAAGATCAGTGTTGACTGTTTATCATGCATTAAAAGGTTTATGATGAATAAATATAGCATGTTAGATTTACTCATTATTTATTTCAGCAATAAATTGTCAAACGCCATTTATGTACTGTTATGAAAAGCTTAGCATTTTAACATTTAATTTTTAGTAGATGGAGGATAAGACCAGAAATATACTTGCTCCATTTTTGCAGTTCTTGAATATGTTTTGAGTAGTCCTTAAGGGACTACGGGCACGACATGGCCTATACTGTGCCGATGTGCCTAAAACTAAAACCAAAAACTAAAACCTGAATATGTTTTGTCTGTCCATCAAAGAGTCTCAAGTTTGAGGAAGGGCAGAACCCTTTCTGATACCCCCCCCCTTTCCCTTTTCCTACTGGTTTACAAAAGAGATTAAACCATAGCCCACTAAGCGTGATAGATTGATCGCAAGGTCGTAGAATATTATTATTATAGCTTTTAGATAGCGCTACTTTCATGCTTAAAGCATGCTCAGAGCGCTTTGGTCCAATCTCATTTGTGGACCAGTGGGGGGAGGGGGTATCTAGGAGTTGGTTTCCCGTGCTGCCTTTGGGCTCTCAGTAAACACAACTCTGCCCGAGTCGGGAGTCGAACCTCGAGCCCCCTTCTAGGTAGCCAAGCCAAGCCAAGCTCAAGCCGCACTTAGCCTCTCGACCACGCTTCCCACAATAGATAGGTCGCAAGGTCTTAAAGGTAGATAGATTGTCTAAAAGGGGAACTTTATTTTTTACACTACTCATGAGAGAGGTGCTATATTAAAGCAATTTAGAAGAAAATGTATTAAAAAATTTTCTTAAAATCTTAATGGTGAAATTAATTGTTACCAGGTAGAAGAACTAATTGGCTGATTGTATGATAGAACCAGTATTATGTTCATCTTTAGCTCTATGTCTTTGTTACACAAACATCCAGTGATGTGAGGTGATCAGCCAAGTCTACTAATAGTCAAACCTATTTTTTTTTACTTTTATTTTTTTGTTTTTTTTGTATTCACTTGTGATATTGATAACTTTAACTACAAGTATGTGCAAATGATTTCCATTGGTATAATTTAATAAATAATTAGTTTTTATTAATATATATAGGTTGTTTTTTTTCTGTGTTAAAAAATGATTGCTAGTAATGTTTGGAAAGTTTGTGTTTTGTTTGAATGTTTGGAAAGTTTGTGTCTTCACAAATGAGAGTTTAAACCTCCTGCTGGAACAAGAGCTAGGTTTCGAACTCAGAACCGAAGCCTGTATCACATACCACAAAAACAGCAGGGTCTGGTGTAGGCCAATGCAGCGTATGTGGTCGCTGTGGGCCCAGCACTTTCATAGGCCTCGCGCTAATTCTAGGTGTAATTTATTAAATTAAACTATTATAACTTATTCATAATAACAGGTTTCCTCTGCCTCCTGGTTTTCCATGGACTTTGGAAATCTCTTGACATTGCAAATTATATTAAAAGTCCTGGAAATCTGAAATTATTTAAAATCTGAAAAATAGACAACATTGTCATTTTGGGGTGCCAATCTTAAAAACACTTCATTGTCAGCTTTCATTTAATACATGTTATTGTAAAGACGAATATATTTTCTAATACGAAATCTTAATTTTGACATTATGCTTCTCCCTACCCAGACTGTACACTGCACATTCCTTTTCACATTGTTAGGGCCGGCCCTGATGACCAGGCAACCAAAATGAGATAGTGTGTCCAGCATAAGTGCTGAAAAGAAGCCAGAAGCGCATACCACGCTATCAGGCGACCATTATGGAGATTGTGTGTCCAACAATGAAATAAGTGCTGAAAACCAATGTCCTAGTTTTTGGTGGACATAGTGCAACATATTACATATCGCTGAGTAGCCAATCCTTAGAAGTTGACTCATTCAAATACCCTACGCTGGGACAAATGATTGGGAGACTTTAAAAAAAATTATTTTTTTTCTCAAAGATTGAGCTTCATCAGTTGTTTCCCTTGCCATGTTGTCCCCAGCATACCCAACACTTCACCACAGTTCTTCATAGCATTGACTAAATACTGAACAGAGAATGTGTCTTAGACTGAGTGTATTGAAGTATAGTCAATTAGTAGGGACCTGCGAATATTCGATTCGAATTCGAATATAAAAAGAATATTCGAATTCAATTCGAAATTATTTTTAAATTTTCGAATCTTCGAATATTTTCAAAAAAAAGTAATACTTTTTTGTGGATAATTCAAGCCCGGTTTTGGTGTGTACTTTGGTGTGTAAAATGTTACTTAACTGGTTTATAAAGCAGCTTCTGGAACCAGTATCAGCTGAAAGTTCAGCAGTTACTCAAACAAGATTTTTCTTGCTTTCGATTCGGAATTTCCGAAAATACTTTATATTTGTTCTTAAACAAACTGCTGCTTTAGATGCTCAAAAAATCATAAAGAACCTAATCAGTCATGTTCACAGGATTGCTGGCTTTTTTCATTCATCAACTATGTTGTCCAAATATCAAACTGATCAAGGAATGAAGGAATCAAAGCCTCCATTAGAAGTTATTACTAGATTCAATAGTATTCTGGAATGGATTGACCAAAACTCTGTTCCTGTCTCTCTTGCACTTGTAGAATGTGGTGTTAAAAAGAAATGTGCAAGAAATCCACCAAAACCATTAACACAAACTTTACAAGATACTCTGAAAGCTACTCTTCCAATTCTAAGACCAACAGCAGAAGCAACAACAGTTTTGAGTGCTGATTCCAATGTCAGAATAAGTTTGATCTATCCTTGCATTTTTACATTGAAGGAAGAGTTAGTGTCCAAATCACCAACAGGTCTCCAACAATTTCGAGATGAGCTATTGAAAAAACTTGGAGCAAGATTTGATTTGACAATTAATCATCTCCTGGCAGCCACATTCATTGATCCAAGATTTAAACAATACTTATTTTCAGAAGCTAAAACTAAAAAAAAGCTGTCTTATTTGTAGAGACAATATTGGCAAACTCTGACGGAAGCAAAATTGGCAAAAATTCGGATGAATTGCCACGTGAAAGTCTTGTTCAAGACAGGAATAGAGGAAGCCTTATGGATTCAATGTTCAAGAAAGTGCATGATGCTCAAGGAGATACCAGAATCAACAAAATTTCCACCAGTTCTGAGCAAATTAAGGATGAAGTCAGTTTGTATTCAAAGCAAGCAGTTGTAGATCGAAAAGTGATCCTCTTCAGTTTTGGAAAGAAAGTATTAATATTTTTCCACTTTTGGCCAGAGCAACTAGGAATTTGCTTGCAATTCAGGCAACAAATTGTTCTTCTGAAAGAGTTAATTCAGTTGGAGGACAAATTATTACTGACCATCGTCACAATCTCTCGGAAAATAATGCTGAAACTTTGATTTGGGCCAAAATAAATAAAGATCTACTTTTTTAAAAGGCCTGCTTTGCAATTTAATTATTGCTAACTTTTTGTGTTTCAGTATTAAATAAATATAATATAATAAAAATTTTGAATTTGAAGTTTTATTTTACACTTGTTGTTTTTTTCAAGAATATTCGATTCGAATTCGATTCGAATATTTTCTGATATTCGATTCGATATTCGATTCGAAAAAAATTCCCTGATTTGCAGGTCCCTATCAATTAGTTTAATCTTCGTTTACTTAAAATGTATTATACTGAGAAAGTTTGAATAATTTACGGAGATATTTAAAATTATTTTTAATATATTGCATTTTTATATGAATATATCGTGAGCACACCCCATATTACTAATGTATCAATTAGTTTGGATCAGTCATATAATTAAATAATCAACAGTAATTGCTTTTTAAAAGCATTTATTAAAGGTTAAAACTACCTGGATTCGATCTCACGTTCACGCATCCTTAAGCTGACAGACTAACCACTCTGCCAGTGAGGTGAATATAAAATAGAAGATTGTTTCGAGCTTACTTTAAAGCGTCGACATATAAATGAGACTAGTTCAGATTATACCTCCACTTCAGTCAAGTACAACTTCTTTTCCTTGTTCGATATATGTAACAATATAATTAATTATCAATAGTTAACTGAGGTTTTTTTTAGCTTCTCCGAAAGGGGAAAAGACGCTATTAGTTTTTTGTGAAATGTCTGTCGGTCCGCCCGTCCCGTTTAGATCTTGTAAACTAGAAAAGATATAAAAAAAATCCGACATCATAATATTTTAGTCCATTCAAAGTTCTAATGCAATGACTACTTTTTTTGCTTTTCTAAAAGCGAAAAATCTAATTTTTAAATCACTTATGCAATCATTTTTTTTTCATAAAAATACACCACTTTTACAACTTTACCCTCTTTAGTAGGGGAATGTACAATTTACCATGTTTCTAACACTCATACAAATGGTTTAAGAATTTTTGCTTATTTTTTTTTTTACATTTGTATTACAAAGTTTTGTAAGATCTGTCCTACTAATTACTACATTTACCCAAAATAATGTTTTTAACTTTTTTAAGGAGAAAAAATCTATTTAGTATATATATAAGTTGTAAATAGATTAGAACAACAATTATTAAGTAAGTTTTCATGTTATTGCGTGAGATCTCAAAACACAATTACAGTCATGGAAAACTTAGGCCCTAACTAAATGAATTTTTTTTTCTTTACAGAAATGTTTTTTTCTCTTTTTTTGAGGATTTGAATAAGACATTGATCCTTTACAAAACAATTAGATCAATTATATAATGATTTTAAAACATCAGTTACGCCAGGTTCAGATTTAACTCCACCTTCACTTTAACTATTCTTTGGTCTGCTGGACAGCTGGACACAAGATATGTCAACCTTCCTTCTCCATTATTCTCTGTCTTTAATAGAATTTAATTCTGATGTTCTTTCTGAAAATATTAAAACCTGTCTTTTTACCTGCCTGGGTGGAGCACTTCGGGGACCGATTTCGAGTTGTTTTTTTATAAATTATATCTTTTGTTTTTGTTGTCTGGTAAAAGAAATAATAGTGCAAACTTTCAGCTTGATCCAAAATTGGATGTCGGAGAAATCACGTGTACAGCCACCCCTTCATTCATAGGGCTAGAGCGGGGAGGGCAATAGATGTATTCGCCACCCCACCCCACCCATTCGGTCAAAAGGGGCACGACATAATATAACGATGGGTTAAAATATCGATAACAATTTTTAATCATATAGATATTTAATTGATTATGTTAACAAGCTGTGATTTCTACGAATAAATTCCACCGCCCTCCTCCACTTAAAAGATTATGGTTGGGCGGGGCGAGATTAATGCAGTTGCCCCCCTCTTTACCTCACACAATCGGTCTATTCGCCTTATTTTTAAATATGCAAAGTATTGGAATCAACTGTAAATCATGATTGAATCGGATTTACCATGTCGATCGCAGCATCTTTCGTTTGCAAGATAAAAAAAAAAAATATATATTTCATTTGTCTCATACTCTATACTAATATGTATGAGAAACAATTAAAAACTTACATTGAGATAGTAATTCACAAGTCGAGATCATTGCTCAATAGAGACTCCGATACTGGTTTATGATAAACATTCTCCTCCAATGTAGTTTCTTGCAGCTCCTCATAATCTAAATAGAAATAAAATTTTGTCTGTTTACATGTAACACAGCACTTATTCAGTTCTATACATTTTTTATTAAGAGGTTGTTTTTGTTCTTTTTGACAACTCGAGTAAGTTAGAATGGATTATGACACTCTCGTTAAACGTGTACCAAAGAAACAGATGACCTTTACATCGTCTGCCTTATAGATCACAAGGTTAATAGCTTGCAAACTTTTCATGGATTTAAATGTAAAAAAAAAAATGTACACTGGGTGGACGGATATTTTGAAAACTACAAAACTTTATATATCATCTATGTACCGAATTGACTTATTATTAAAGTCAATTTTATTACAATTCGCGCGGTGGCTGAGCGGCAAAGCACCAGGCTTCTGAACCGTGGTCCCTGGTTTGAATCCTGGTGAAGACTGGGGTTTTTAATTTCGGGATTTTTGGGCGCCTATGAGTCCATCCAGCCCCAATGGGTACCTGACATTAGTTGAGGGAAAATAAACGAGGCTAGGTGGGCGTATATTTCAAAAACTGCTTTTATAACAAATGTGACAGTTCATGTATATCTTTAGGGACAACAATAACTACCTAACTGGCCAGAAATCTCTGATTTAACTTTTTTTTTTTCAAAAAAAGAATAATCTTTAAATTAAATTTGGCTTACGTTATTTTTCTTCTGCACACGACTTCACTGGGAATTCCCGGACTCAACTCAAATGTTTCTTTGAATTCAGTTAAGAGACTATATTTGTACATGGACAGTTTGTGTAACGTCTTATGTAGACACCATTAGCTGGACTGATTACACAAATATGTCATGCGTTATAAGAGGGATGTGCGTTAATTTATG
>JADKLZ010044953.1:0-11095 GCA_021533235.1 Biomphalaria straminea
TGCGAGCTCTTTTACCAATTGCCTTTAACTTTCCCCCAACTATAGGCGGACTAATGGAGTCCTAAAAACTCAGGAAGTCAAAATCTCAGTGTTCAGGATTTGAACTAGAGACACCTGATTTTGTAAGCCATATACTTTACCACCTGGCCACCTTGACCTAGGTAATGGGGAGTAAACTAAATATTCTATTTGCGATAGTTTTTTTCATCCCTTCAACATGTGAGTTCACCTAAAAAAAGGCATGGGTACATTAATTTTTTTTTATCTGATTGCTGTGGCAGTGGCCTTAAAAAAAATATTTTTTTTAATAAATATTTTTTTTTAATAATTTTTATTTTCCATAAGTTCCCCATTGTGGTCTAAGGTGCAGGTGATGTAAAGATCATCTTATTCTGTGTCCTACGGTGAAAGAGGGCGTCATGTGGCCAGCACAACGACCCACTGCCATTACTTTTCCCCAACTAATGTTAGGTACCCATTAGAGCTGGGTGCCCAAAGATCTCAAAAAAAAATTAATCCCAGTCTTCATCAGGATTCAAACCTGGGACCGCTGATTCAGAAGCCAAGAGCCACTGCATTAAAGTCCTTAGAACATATCTGGCTTTCTGGTAAGATAATGATAAATATTTATTGTACATGACTGCTAACAAAAACATCCAAGATGTAATTAACTTAATTACTCTTTCTTGTACTGGTAATAAACTTCAAGTTTATATGATACTTTAGTACCTATCTGACATCACTAGTGATACATGCAATCCCTGTTTTGATCCATACAAATCTCTTATCTAGATCAGGCTGAGTAGATAGTTGGTCAAGTTTATTCGCATAATTGCCCTTTTGCTTTGCCATTAAGCTTATTAATGCTGACCTCCTGAATGAGCGACTAATGATGAAGTGTTTTTTTTTGTTTTTCAGGCCTGGCTGCAGTTCAATGATAACGTTTTTGATAGTAAGACATTCACTGTGTATAGAACCAACAGTCCACTGGCTGTTTCTATCTTACCATTGGAATCTCAGGTACTTCAGTCTTCTCCACACACCTCTTAAAAGTTCCCCTTTCTGACCTTGTTGTCTATAGGGCAGATGATGTAAAGGTCATCTGAATCTGTGGCCTACGGTTAACGATGATGTCATGTGGCCAGCACAACGACCAACCGCCTTTACTTTTCCCCAACTAATGTCAGGTACCCATTAGAGCTGGGTGGACTCGGAGTCGCCCAAGGATCCTGAAATAAAAATCCCAGCCTTCACCAGGATTTGAACCCAGGACCCCCGGTTCAGAAGCTAAGCGCTTTACCGCTCAGCCACCGCGCCTCCGCACACCTCTTACACACAACATACAGTTTGAGGACTTTGGTTTCCCTCTAACTTTCTTGTCTCCTTTACGTACTGCTGGAGATTACCTTTGACCTGCAGGCATTAGTTTTGGTACCACTGATCCACTGCATTGGATTTAGATCTGTGTTAAACACATGGAGTGCTACCTTTACATTTTTTTTTATTTGTCCTGAAAATAAAAGTAGAGGGTGACAATTTGGCTTAGTCGTTAAGCCGATA
Organism: Biomphalaria straminea; assembly: GCA_021533235.1. NCBI lineage: Eukaryota > Metazoa > Mollusca > Gastropoda > Planorbidae > Biomphalaria > Biomphalaria straminea. Next base: position 1,561 of record JADKLZ010044953.1, read on the forward strand.
TATTCCAATCAAATATTAAATACTGAGAAAAATGTATTACTTAAATAGAGATGCAATGGACCTCATTCACCAATCGCAAACAAACAACATTTAGCCAGGTCTTAATATTGATAAGGGGCGCTTTGGTCAAATGTTTAAGCGCTTGGCTTCCGAACATGAGGTGCTGGGTTCGAATCCCAGTGAAGACTGGCATTTTGAATTTCGGGATTCTTAGGGTGCCCCTGAGTCCACCCAACTCTAATGGGTACCTGGCTTTGGTTGGGGTAAGTAAAGGCGGTTGGTCGTTGTGCTGGCAGATGAAACAGATGACCTTAACATCATCTGCCCCATAGATCGCACGGTCTGAAGGGGACACTTATATTGATAAGACAATGAAAATACATATGACGTGAAAGTCTTTATCCATAACATAATTTGTATAGAAGATACCACGTGGCTAAATGTTTATTGTTTACGATTGGTGAATGAGGTCCATTCTGTATACATTTTTTACATTGAGGGCCCTCCGGTTGTGGGAGGGAAATCAAACATATCCTATCGTCGAAGGTAAGGAACATTTTATGTAAAGTTTGAACCAGATTGGTCAAGCAGTATTGATTTTTTTTATTCACAACAGCCATCCTTACATAGAAAAAGTAAAAAGTAAAGTTCCCCTTTCAGACCATGCAGTCTATATGGCAGATGATGTTAAAGTCATCAGTTTCTTAGGCCAATGGTTAATGAGCAGGGTGTCATGTGGCAAGGAGTATTATATCTTTAACATTACAGAAGAGATGCTTTTGTGGCTTGTTCATATGGTGACAGCTATGTCAAATTTTTATTTTTCTGTTTTAGCTTTCATAACTAAAAAAAAAAAGATCTTATTCATGAAAAAAAATGTTATTCAAAGATTTCCGTCATTGCTGGGTTTACTATAGGTTTACTACCTCAACTCATTCTGTCTGTCTGGTAAAAAGTTTGTACACCTTATTTCTCTCACATTCATTCTCAGATCAGGCTGAAACTTTGCACAATTAGTCATTGGCGTAGACAATACATGAATTAATAAAAAAATAATCAATCAATTAGTCAATTAAATAATGGAAATCAATTGTTTTGTTTCAAATTGAAACTATTGAGAAATATAGTTGTAAGTGGAGCTATGTTTATTTATAAACCTTTTTTTGTACATTTTTTTTTCAAAGACAATTGCTAAATCTTTTTCTACACAGAAGATATACACATACATAAAGACAGTTCTTGAATTAACTTATAGTCATTGTGACTTTGGCTAAGATGTCTCCTTTTTTTTTTCAATTACAGACTATTAGGGTCGGTGAGCCAGCCTTAATAAAAGTGAATACGTCTCTTCCCTCATATTTCGACTCTACTTTAGCTTATCTGGTAAGTACAATTGCATGCTGGTAAGCAAGGGCGGACTGGCTATATGGGCATTTGGGTAAATGCCCGGTGGGCTGGTACTTAAATGGGCCACCGAAATGGCAGCGTCGATGCCATAATGGCACATATCAAAGTGTTAAAGGTTTTATAATATTCTCTTACAAAAAGGCTTTCTTAGGGTCGTGTTTAAAAGCAAATCTTTCACAGACTACAGTGTAATAATTAATTTAACACATTTTCCAAAATAACCTTCATTCGTAGTCAGTAGGCTTCATCCTCTTAGGGCATACATATTTCTAATACAGCTATAGAGTTCGCTGTATACATGCATATCGATACATTATCAAACTTATATAATGATCTTGAAGACAGATAGACCTATAATTGAATGTTCATCATATGATATAGAAATTTTAGGCTGGATCGTATGGAAATGCCCGGGCCGATTTTGACACCCAGTCTGCCCCTGCTGGTAAGAATGAAAGTATGGCTGCCTGGTCATGCAGTTTGCTTGCTGGGCTGTTGTTCTGATTTATTGATGCTCCTGGGCTCATACCCTGCTCTCTCCCATCACCCATCATCCTGCGGGAGGTTTGAACTAGGAAGTAAACTATCTTCAACTCTATAGGAACATTAGGAACATGTAAAACAGTTGACAAACCTCAGCAATGTGAGAATAATCTTCTTCATATGAGCTAAATGTTATCATCTATTTCAGAGGATACGTACTATTACAGTACATTTAAGCCTGATCTATTTCAGTGTTCCCAAGGATACACTGGATGGCTGCCTGGTCGAGCGGTTTGCACGCTGGACTGTTGTATCGATTTACCGATGGTCCCGGGTTCAAACCCTGCCCGTTTCCATCCCCCGTCGTCCTGTGGGAGGTTTGGACTAGGAAATAACTATCTTCAACTCTGAAGGAATTTCCGAAACATGTAAAACATTTACGTACTATTACAGTACATTTAAGACAATGCAAGGGGCGTAGCTAGAAATTTCCCATCGTTTGAGGGCTAAGGAGGCTTGACCTCTTCGAGGGCCCCTGCAGCTGCTTAATATTAAATTTTCAATGTAAAAAAACACTCATTTGTGGGCCCCCCTCAAGTGGGGACCTGGGGGGATTTTCAAATTCTCCCCCCACCTCCCTCCACCCTAGCTACGCCACTGAAACAATGACCTATTTCAGTGTTCCCAAGGAACATACTATTTTAGTACATTTAAGACAAAGATTTAAAAAAAAAAACAGTATTACTTCTAAATTAATTATTGAAGGACATAATGGTAATGTCTTTGATTCCGAAGATTAAGATGAGTGCAGTGTTTCACATGACTACACAAACCCAGTTGTGACCTGTATATTTATTTATGCAACTACAGTTTACTATTGCTAATCCAACACCTATAACACTACACGCTCAGTAATCAGTCCAGTTGCAGATGTAACTTCATGTAAATTGTAATTAATTTTCTCTCTACAGCCTAAAGAGATTTTCTATTAATATTTTTATTAACCTTAATATGTATAATTCTCTTTCTGCCCTTTACACTGATCCTGTTATTCCGTTACGTTTTTCTCAGGTTATGAGCCAAGGAAATATCGTGAGCGCTGGACAGCTGAAAGACAACTCTTTTGCTATCACACCCACGTTAGAGTTTTGCCCCTTGAGTAGGCTACTTGTATACATGATTGCCGGTTCTGAAACGGACAATGGAGAAGTTGTGCTGGATGCAGTGGATCTCACACTGACTGGCTGCTTCACCAAAGAGGTCAACATTTATATTGATTTAGAATAACCTGAACAGGCAATCTCAGTACATTTATTTTTTGGTCTATTATTTATTTTATACCCTTGAAAGCTTAGGAGATTTTCTTACTGCATCATAAATTGGACTTTTCTTAACGTTTATACTAAGGTTTGATTCTTTGAAGTACAGCTAACCTTACTTTTTAAGTTATCCCACTTCCCTTAGGGCCCATAACTCTCAAGTTTCAACTGTGTAAAGATAAGATAATTTTTATTGGTCCAATCAAATGGAAATTCAGTTTGTCTACAATTGACCACCTACTGTAACAATAACAATATAGATGCCAATAGGAACAACATTCACACACGAAACACATACACACTCACAACCAGCGCTTTATGAATTTGACTTCTATGTACTTCTCGATGACAACAGATGACCTTGTAACACTCTGACTGAAAGTGGGATGAAGTAGTTTTTAAATCATTCTGTTTTAGTCCTAATGGAAAGGAGATGACCACTTCGTTCAGATCTTATGTAACAGTTGTTTAATGGGTGCAGGTTGTCTTTAAGAATTGTGAGTGATTTGGAAAGTCATCTTTCTAGGAAAAGCTTTTCAAGAGATGGTAGCTGTACTTGAGTGATATATGATGCTTTTTTAATTAGTCTATTTAGTCTATGTCTTTGTGCGAGTGAAGTATTACCATACCAGCAGGTGATGGCAAAGTTAATTAGACTGCTGATGGTTGCTGTATAGAAAAATCTTAAACACTTTAAAATATTCACATGAAAATGAAAGTAGACTTAAAATGGGGTTTAGCTGATAAATTCATAGCTTGTATAAAATACTGTAAAAGCGGGTTTACCCTCTTTGTTAAAAATTTTCATTCTTTTATAGAGATAAATTTAGGAATTTTATTTTTGGGCTTTCCTGCTGTGGGTGGAACATTAAACATCTACTAGGGTCTCCGCCATCATAATTATCAAGATTGGTCACATGGCTTTAGATTTCTATGCAGGACATACATACTCTGACCTAAAGATACCTTTGAGGCTCTTGGCATTCCTAGGAACACTCTCGTTGCCTGTCAGAGGGCGGTACTGCTGCAGACCTGCCACATCAACAGAAAATTCCTCAGTGGAAACTGATAAAGGGAATACAATGAATTTTGTCTCCCTTTAACGCCAGAGAATGAATACTCGTTCTTTTCTAACATAATAATAATAATAATCTTAATTGCTTCATGTGCATTACACCAAAGAAAAAAAGCATTATAACTATAAGAAACCAAAATGTACATTCACACCAGACTCACTCATAATTTACATGTGAAAAGTTTATATCAGATTGTTTCTATATAATGATTTGATTGCCAGGGGAACAAAAGATGTTTGTGTCTGTTTGTCTTTGCTGTCAGTGTCTTCTATCTCTTTTGTGATGGTAAATTCTTTACCCAAAGGGTGATTTTTAATTTCTAGAATCTTTTTAGCTTTTTTTCATAGATGTTTGTCTCAAACACTTCCTAAATGGGGTTTGTTTTTTGCCAATGATTTTCACAACAGCATTTAGGATCCTATAAAGTTTATTTATTAGAAGATATGATTATTCCTTGGGACAAATTGCTTTGTGCTAAAGAGTTTAATTGAGGGGGGGTATACTTTGACTTACTTTTGGAATAGGGGAGGGGGCCAGATTTAGTAGACATCCTTCTTGTATTATGAAAATGATTATTACACATAAAGACAAGTCTGACTTGTTGATTCAGGTGAAAGTGGAGTTTGAAGCATCCGAGACAAGAACTGGCACTGAGGTGGAAATGAAGGTGGATGTCTTCCGACTAGATGGCTCCAACGAAATGCCAGGCCAGCATGATGTCTTCTACCTGGCTGTAGATCAGAGCATCGTTCTCTTGCAGGGAAGCACTGACCTAAACACGGATAAGGTGAGACATAGCATCTCAAATTGCACACTTCTGTAACCTTGAACCTGTGAGACTGATTTTTGAAAGACTTTTTTTTTTTTCAATCTTGGTTCTTAGGTTGTGTCTGGCCTGTCCAGATTTGACCAGGTTGATGAATCAGTGACCTTGTCCTCAGCGGAAGCTTTTTTTGAGGTGAAAAAAAATAAATTTTTACATAAAAAAAATTTTTTGATGATAGTATCCTATTTGTAGACTAAAACCTCCATGTATCAAACTTCCCTAAGACCCTCTCAATTTCTTTCATATTTGACAAGCTCAATAACCTTGGAGGGCGCGGTGGCTGAGCGGTAAAGCGCTTGGCTTCCGTACTGGAGGTCCCGGGTTCAAATCCTGGTGACGGTTGGGATTTTAATTTCGGGATTTTCGGGCGCCCTTGAGTCCACCCAGCTCTAATGGGTACCTTGACATTAGTTGGGGAAAAGTAAAGGCGGTTGGTCGTTGTGCTGGCCACATGACACCCTCGTTAACCGTGGGCCAAAGAATCAGATGACCTTTACATCATCTGCCCTATAGACCACTAGGTCTGAAAGGGGAACTTTACTTACTTTTACAATAACCTTGGTAATGTCAGACTCTGCCTATTCTGTGACACCTGTAGCACTTAAGATATGAGACCTGGATACTATATTGGTTTGACCATACTCTTGAGGCCATGCTGGCCAAGTGGTAAAGCAGTTGGCTTTTGAACCCAAGGGTGTTGGGTTCGAATCGTGGAGACTAAAAAAATTTGAATTTCAGCATTTTTCGGGCACCTTGAGTCTGCCCTATTCTAATGGTACCTGGTAGGGAAAAAAGTTAAGGTGGTTGGTCGTTGTGCTGGTCACATGACACCCTTGGTAACCATGGCCACAGAAACAGATGAGCTTTACATTGTCTGCCTGATGGATCGCATGGTCTGCTATGGGGTACTATACTCTACTTTGTAAATTTTTACCACATATCAAAATAAAACAAAAGAGGGGCTTATCTAAAAATTATTTCTTTTTTTTTGGCTAAATTCTTAAGTCTATGACTATTGACTAATTCTGGTGTACTTCTGAAACAGTGACCTGCCCATAACTATTGACTAATTCTGGTGTACTTCTGAAACAGTGACCTGTCTATGACGCTTGACTAATTCTGGTATACTTCTGAAACAGTGACTTAATAGTCAATGACTATCGACTTATTCTGGGGTGCTTCTGAAACAGTGACTTAACATGGCTGTGCATCTAGGAAGACTCTGACAACCTTCAATCTAGTTGTTTTGATTTCAAAGACAAATCTGATATAACATTGTATGCTAGGCATTAATACAATTACATGCTCCTGTGGCCCATTACTGGGACCCATTCCTGTGGCCTGTTACTGAAAATGAGGCTAGAAAAAATTCTTATGTTTAAGCAACAGGTTTTTTTTTTCTAAATTATTTAACAGCAATATTGTGTAAGAAGTGTAATTTCATGGTTTGAGGCATGCCTATCTATTTTGAATTGATTCTGGTATAAGAATCAAATGAGATAATTGTGGAGCAATGAGAGATGCATTAACAGTACCTAGTGAGGTCATGAATTTAACAAGGTCTACTAAGAGGATCGATAGTCCAATTTAACAGGGTCTACTGAGATGATTGATAGTCCAGTTTAACAGGATGTACCAAGATGATTGATAGTCCAATTTAACAGGGTCTGCTGTTATGATTGATTGTACAATTTAACATGGTCTGCTGTTATGATTGATAGTCCAATTTAACAAGGTTTGCTGTTATGATTGATAGTCCAATTTAATAGGGTCTGCTGTTATGATTGATTGTACAATTTAACATGGTCTGCTGTTGTGATTGATAGTCCAATTTAACAAGGTCTGCTGTTATGATTGATAGACCAGTTTAACAAGGTCTGCTGTTATGATTGATAGTCCAATGTAGCAGGGTCTAGTGAGATGATTGTTAGTCCATTTTATCAGGGTCTAGTGAGATGATTGATAGTCTATTGTATCAGGGTCTAGTGAGATGATTGAAAGTCCAATTTAACAGTGTCTGCTGTTATAATTGATAGTCCAATTTAATAGGGTCTTGTGAGATGATTTATAATCCAGTGTATCAGGGTCTAGTGAGATGATTGATAGTCTAATGTAGCAGGATCTAGTGAGATGATTGATAGTCCATTGTATCAGGGTCTAGTGAGGTGATCAGGAGACTCAAATTGTTTTTGTTTGACATGTTTAAAGTTCAAGTTTAAAATTGAAATCCCAGTACCCCCTGTAGAATGGTGGGGATGGAGTGGGCAGGGTTTGAACAGGGGACCATTAGGATATCATTCAAGAGTGCATACCAAACAGTGAGATTATCAGGAGATGAATGGAACAGGGTCTAGTGAGGTAATGGATAGATGATTTACTAGGCTCTCGTGAGTTAATGAGGGACACATTTATACGGTCTGATAATTGGATTAAACGACTGGTTATTTTGACTATGTTTTTACTCACCAAAGTTACTTTTAAAAAATTTCTGTTATTTTATGACTTTCAGCCTTTTACTACAGGCTATTGTGCAGTCATTCATAGTTCAGTCTTTATAGTTTTTGTTTTTCATCCCCACCTGATTGTTATTGTAGTGTAGAAAAAGTTATACCAAACTTGAGGGGAAAAAATGATTATTTAATTTGAGTTAGGCCTAAACCTCCTGATTGTATGATCCTTCTTTGTTTTTTTTTCAAATGTCTTTATTTTCTTTAGAAGTACTCTTTGATTCCTAGTAAGATTTACCAGTACAGGGAAATTTATGATTATGGATTTGAGTTTGAGTACATGGACGATGGAGGCTCTGGAGAAGAACTGATTTGTGAGTGATCTGAGGCAAATATTTTGGTGTCTACTTACAGGATGAGACCTTGTCCAATTTGTTATGTGACACCCAGTGTCTCTTCAAGTTTTACTCTCATCTTTGACAATGCCTTATATTTATCCTTAACCTTGTATGGTTGTTAGCTACAAAACAAGTTCTCTTTGTGTCTTGTAATTAACAGCATGGCCTGTTGATTTGCACTAGTTAAATAATAGCTCCAGTACTTTGTTTTTGTCTTAACATATTGATCATTACCAATAGCTTTTGGGGAATCGCTGTTTCTAAAATAATAATAATAATAATAATAAGGCTTGTATTCTAGGCTAAAGATTAATGAGGAATGCAGTATTTCCTGTGGCTATGCAGCCCAGCTGTGACCTACATATTTTGCCAAATCCAGGGAAGCATAAGTATTGTCTACCAGTGGTCGATTAAGTTTTTTAAGCTTGTTTTTAAAGAGTTTTCATGGGGAATTTCTGTTATGTCCACCACCTTTTAGCTCACCAAAAAAGACTGCTTTTGGCATTGGGTGCCCCCCCCCCCCTTGGCAGGATACTTTATGCAATAATAATTATAATAAGCTAAAATGAAGAATTTCAAAATATATCATTTATTTAAATTCCAAAATTGTACTTCCAAAACATGCGAAGATGCTTCTATATTTGTCAGATTTATACCCACACACTTACAAACTTTCATAAAGTTAAATTGTATGCAGTGTCAGTAGAAACTCAGTGGCTTGTTTCTGTACATTGGCAATGTAGTTGCAAGATGTCTGTAAAGTTGGAGGTACTTTGTCTTGCTTGCAGCTTTATTGTCATGTGCCTGATCTCTAACATTCCATAATGCTATCAAAAATCTTTGTGGCATCTCTGGCGACTGATATAGTTGTTCTCCCAATAGTCATACAGATTTCCTACTACATCTGGCCAAGCATCAACCAGTTCTCTGAAGGCAGCATTTACAGAAATGTGATCCCCAGCTTAACAAATTTTGGCACACCTAAAAGTTAGGTTAATTTATATATGCTTGTGAGTCTTGGATGCTAAATGCAGTGCTAGAGAGGAGCATCCTAGCCATGGAATTGAGATGCTACAGAAGGATCCTAGGCATCAAATTCAAAGACCGCATCACAAACCAAGAGATTAGAGACCGAGTTACTGTAAAAAAAATGCAAGCTCAAAATCTATGCCCATATTACAAGATCTTCGGGACTCGAAAAGACCTTCCTTCAGGGAACAGTACCAGGAAAAAGAAGAGGCAGACAGAGAAAGCGATGGGAGGACAACATAAAGAATGGTCGGGCCTGCCATTGAAAGAGGTTCTAAACAGGGCAAAGGATAGAGAGGAATGTAAAAAGACGATCAATATGTCTTGCTTGGTGCCCCAACAGACTAAGGGATAGGTAAAGTAAAAACAGCCAATGTTGGGATACCCTTGTTCATTCAAAGAGATAAAATCAAGGTTTCTGATTCTACTTTAAAACACATGCGTAGCACACACATCATCAAACCAGGGTGGACAAATTTTAAAAGCATATTTTTAGCAAGCTTTGTAGTTTAAAACATTGGTGAAAATTGGAGAAATGAGATACAATTTT
>JADKLZ010045010.1:0-10714 GCA_021533235.1 Biomphalaria straminea
GTGCAATGAAACTTTCAGTTTTAATAATATTAATTAAAAACAAAAAAATACAAGTATACCTTTTATGGTGATGCTAATTGGGACAATAGTGTTTGTGAAGCCAGCTGACACATATACACAGGCAAGCTCTAGACGAGTGGTCAACACTTTAGAGTGTCGACGATCAACCGCAACAAGTGACGAGAAGACGACGTTTCGGAAATAATCTGTGTTGTGAATAGTTCTCAGGCCTTTCAAGAGAGATAAAGTCATGTCATCAACTAGAAGGGTCATGTGACGTCCCATCGTTTTCTAGAAGGCCTTTGGTGACCCCATCTAAAAAGCGGAGTGTCACAGTCAAGATGGCTTATTTCACTATTTGGCTTGGCTCAGTTTATTTCGGTTCACCGAAGTGGTTCTGTATGGAGGCGTATTTCCACGGTTCGTAGTAGAGTCAAGACACCGCGCGAGTGCGAAAACATGTCTTGAGTTTGATCAAGGATTAAGTCCAACACAACGAGCCTAGTGTGTAAAGTCAGTCATGAACAGTGAATCAAGTGCAAGTCTAGGACGAAACGTAGATGCAGGGGCGGACTGGCTATATGGGCATTCGGGCAAATGCCCGGTGGGCCGGTACCCAAATGGGCCGGTAGGGTCACCTAAAGGGTCTCATGAATACCACTTTGGCATGTATTGAATAGTTAAAGGTTTGATAATATTCTCTTAACAAAGTGGCCCTCTGAGCGTCGTGTTTAAAAAGAATCGTTTACACTCAACATTGTACCAAGGTCCAAATACTAATTTAATTTAGCACATTTTCCAAAATATTGTAATAGTCTACATCCGTAGACAGTGTTGCTGTAGGCTTCATCTTTTTCGGTCCTACAAACTTAGCGATGAAAAAGCAACATAGTTTCTTATTAAGATATAGAGCATGCTTACAGCTATGGATAATATTTTTCAGGACATGATTTAGAGGCCCATCGTATGAAATACAATTTATAGGCCGGAGTGTACAGAAATGCCTGGGCCGATTTTGACACCCAGTCGGCCCCTGCGTAGATGCCATTAAAGTGTTATGTACCGGTATGCGCGTTCATACGGTAGTATGGTTGTTAACGGCGAAATATTTGTACAGTCAGTATTACGTGTTGCCAGTTGTACAGTATTGTCGATATTTACAGAACATTAAAGTGTTAGGTTGTTTTGTAGTTATAAGTTGTCCATTTGTTTCACCTGGTAGTGTCGTTTGATTAATTTGCAGTGGGCATTGATGGTGACAGTTGTTACTTTATATATAGTCGTCCTATCTGTTAGTATTTGTACTTCTGTAATTAAGCCAGGTCTCTGTTATCTTGGCCACACTTTACGTAAGTACATGCATATTCAAAAAAAAATGTTTGGAGCAGAGCATTGACATGGAATTTGATAAAATATATTTTTTTTATTATTAATAAATGTAATTATATACATCTCACGTTTTATTATTAATTTCTATTTATTGTATATTTTATTCACTCGTAGACAGTTATTTTATTTTTCTTCAAAGTATTATTTGTTTTGTTACCAATATCCTCATCTATAAAAACATTTCTTTGCATATAGGTCAACATGAGCAACAAATATTACCATGTGGAGAGGAAGACCGATATAGATATTTACAAAAATGCAAGAAGAATCCAGTTCATATAAACCTTATTCCTATTCATCTGTTATCGTGTGATGATCTTCCACAAAAGCACCGTGACAAGAATTTATATGATCTTATCAAATGCGTTGCTGACCTGACAGTGAAGATAGATGTTTACACGACAAGTCCAAACAGACCCTTGTTTTGGCCTAACTCAAAGGTTCCGTACTATTTGTACAACTTAAAACTAAGTTGGTATTTAAGGACAGGTAATGGATTTGTAAGTAAAGTCGAGGATGGAACAATAGGAACATGCCCATGTGTCGAATGTAAACATGCAGACAAACCAAATAAAGACTGTTGGAAGATTCAAATAACATCAGCTGCAAGTTTAGTTTTCGATGAGATCGAGGCAAAACACACAACGGTGAGATTGTTTTACGATCAAGAAACTAGTGTAAACATAAGCTTCAAAATAATAGCCAATAGTCTACGTCAAGACATTAGTAATGACCAATGTTCGTTTTACTTTCTCACGTGTGATAAAAATTTCGCTGAAAAAATGAAGAACATTGTTACACGGTATGTTCATCTTAGGGAACAAATAAATGAGAAATACAAAGAAAACAGAGATAAAGAGAAGTTTATGTTTATAGTGTCACATCCTCACGGATATCGGAAACATGTTAGTTTTGGTAGCTGGAAAAACAGATACACTGTAAGAAAAACCTGTAACAAGTTTACCTACTTAACATGCACATGTCCAGGAAGTACAGGAGGTAGTGTTTACCTTGGAGGGTATGGGATGACCCTTCATTCAGGAAGCTTACAATCTGGACTTAATTATAGCACTAATTGTCCTTCTTTTCATTAATATATATATATATATATATATATATATATATATATACATATATATATATATATATATATATATACCAAATATATATACCAAGGAGAAAGTACTACTATTCACGTTTTGAAACTTATGTTTGTTAAAGGAAAGCTGACTATGGTCAAATTTCAAAATAATTTTGTCGTTTAGGACTGCTTTAATTATTTTAGTCTATATACTTAACATATTGAAATATTCTAAATAGCATATTTTTATAAATTACGTTTTTATGTTGTGTCTATTTATGTTTCTGTTTCTGTTGTGTTGTCTTTATATGAGAATAGATTCATTGTAATCATAATTAATTTCCATAAGGATTAATAAAACAGTTGTTGTCTTAGTTCTAGTTATAAAACAGAATCAATCGCCATTTATTATTACAAAATGTGATAAATGTGTCTGACTAATAAGTAATACCTAAAACAATAATGACAACAGTTATATGGCTAGCTGGTGTGATTACTTAGAGATTTTGTATTTCTTTATTTTATGTATATAATCGATTAGTTAAAATACTAATACTAAGGTTACTACATAAAAAACAAAGAACTTATATTTTATAGCAATTTTTATTATATTAAAAAGTTATAATTTTTCTAATTATAAATTTATAAACATCAACAAGATTAGTTTTATAATTTGCAATTGTAAAGTAAAACAAATCCCTACCAAATAATATAAGACATTTTAAGATAATATAGATAAAAACACAAAAATCAATGTTCTAAATCAAGAGATGATCTCTTTTTTTTTCATATATTAGAAATGGATCTCTGCTGTAGCTTATCCCGCTATGTACACTGGGAGTGTCTCTGTCGATTCATATATCAGACACTGATTTCTACAGTGACATATCCTTCTCATCACCTACCTTATTCTGTTGTTTTTCACACGGCATACGCTCCCAGACCACTTGCGAAAGTCAATTGTCCTCAAAGTCGTTTAAATATTTAGTCATTTGGGTTTACTTTAATTATTAGTTGGTCTATCTCTATATACTAAAAGTATTCAAGTATTGTAATTGGTATAGTTTTGAAATTACAAAGTTGTTTGTAAAGTGCCTTATGATTTATTTATATTATATAATCAATCCCCATTTTTGTAACAAAATGAGATAATTGTGTCTGATTAATAACTTAATTTAAAGAAAATGATAACACTTATATGTCTTTGTGGTGCGGTTGCCTTATAGGTTTATTTCGTATCTCCTTATTTTATTGAAGCTTTAGACTTTAGAGGATTTTAAAATACTTTGAAGGGGCGTATCACAGTCTGAAAGGGGAACTTTACTTTTTGATTGTACATAATTATGTTTTTGAGTAACATATCTTTGATAATTATATTGAAATTATTTTTTTTAAATATATGTTACTAGTTATATAGTTCGCTTACTTTTACTGCATTTTGAATAAATAGAATTCAAAAAACTTACTTTAGCTATTTTGTACTACTTGTGCGGAGTGAGATCTTGTGGATTGACTTGATATTAGCATTCTTATTTCTTTTTTTTTATTATGATATAATACAAGATTGAAAATTAACAAATCACTGTGATTTAAATACATTGAATAATGAATTGAAAGTTTCGTCTCTGTAACAGATTGTGCATAAACTGTCAATGAACATTAACTGTGATAGTAACATTCAAAGACTGTCTTAAAATTTTGACCGACAACAATTTCCAGGGTAATATCATCACAACGTAACTGTGCAATAGGTAACGTCAAAGCAGAAATCCCATAGAAATAAACAGCAAGACTAAAGTCCAAACTAAAACCATAAATACAAAAAAAATCCGTTTCTAGTTTATAATAATAACAGGAGTCAAAGTGTTCTACTCAGAATAGGTCCAATGCAATTTGCCTAAGGCTGTTCAATGCCATAAAACCAAAAATATTCAGAACCAAATAAAATACGGCTTGTCTATCAAGTCTAAGATGGCAAAATGCAACCCAAACAAAAGAGTTCTCAATTAACGTCATATTAAATAATAACGAAGCGACAAGAGACAAAAAAGGTTCCCGGTCACTTCATCCCCGGTCATTTCGTCTCCGGTCAATTCGTCCCCAGTCATTTCAACCCCGGTCACTTCAACCCCAGTCATTTCATGCCCTGGTCATTTCATCCCCCGGTCATTTCATCCCCCGGTCATTTCATCCCCGATATAAAATATGATTATGTAGAATGCTTTTTGACATTTTATGAGATGTTGCTAATACGTTTATAATGTTTCCTCTTCAATTATGTATTCCTAAAAAGAATTCTTATATTATATGGTAAATCTGAATGTTTACAAATTAGCTATTGCGTAATGATCAAAGGCCAATGTGTGGTGCAAGTAGTAGGAATATTTGAAAGATAGAAGTGCAATTAGAATAATTATGACCATGCGGCTGATAACTTATCATCAAACGCCAAAGTGTGGTGCATGTAGTGGGTATCTTTTGAGAGATAGAATTGCGATTACAATAATTATGACCATCCGGTTCATAACTTTTTATCAAAGGCCAAGGTGTGATGGAAGTACGACCATGCTTAACTTTATTTTTCAATCGCCTTTATTGAAAATGGGCGCGTCATTTTTGGCCTTGAAATAAGGTTTTATTTTTTCTAATAAAGGCGGACTTCACCCGTCCTCGGGATATCATGTCGCCTGTATAGGTTTTGCTTGATATCCTTTTAAATATTAAAATTATAAATTGTGTTACAGAACTTTATTTCTACATGTAAATGTAAGTGTCACAATGCCTTTTTCCTCTACTTCAGATTGATTGAAGAATGATGTTATTAACTTTAACTTGAAGTGCTATAGGAAGCTGTTGCCTGAGTAGAAGAATGATCTTGTGTTGCCGGAGACTATGTTCTGAACTCATACAATATTGAATTATTACGATCTAGGAATCAAGTCAATAACTTCTCCGTGAAAATAAAATAACTTGGAACTTTAATTCAAATTTAACTTAAGTACAACTTATGTACAATGCAGATCAAACAATATGAAATAAAATCACAAAGGCTTATAAACAGAGCTCTAATAAAACATGACTTGCTCCTATGAAATTATTTTATCGACTCACGTTCTTTCTAGCCCCGCCAATCTCCTGGCGCTAGTTTTTTTAAGAAAAATGTCTAATTATTTTTAAATCAACCAATAGATTTTAAATTCTAGAAAGACAAAGAAAAGCTATAAATAACTCGCTGGTATTTCCAGTTTGGAGAAGAACCTAGATTCTAGGTTTTTCCAAGTTTCCCTAGTAAATAAAAATAACATAGACAAACCCAGACTGGCGTATGTGACAGTAAGTATCTATTTGTTTATTGATATTCACTTTAGATATCGAAAATGATGGGCCTATATTTATGTGTAAGGTGCATATATACCCGTCATGATGAGGTTCCTATAGCCTTATTATAATTATATTATATAATTATTTTAAATTTTGTAATCTCTTAACTAAAATACAAAAAGAAAAAGTATTGGTTTGTCCGATGGGCGGAAGGCAAGTATCGCCCCTCCACACATGGTACAACCCTTTTTCATTTTATATTTATTAATGATAAAGTTTGAGATAAAGGGTGTGTGCGACATGCAAACAACAATCTACAATTTTCCAACTAAGAGCTGGACACACACGTCTATAAAATTACCATCTGAACCACATAAACTCCCCCCCCCCCCCATTGCAGACACTGCGCCCACTTATGAAACCGTAAACCATATCCTCTTTGAATGCCCCTTCCTAATCCACCTTAGGCAGACCCTACTACCATTACAGCCCAACAAAACCAGCACCCTGTATGGCAGTGCTGAACAACTGAAGAAAACAGCACATTCTTTTCTTTGGCATTGTCTGCAAAAGAGCTGACAGCTCTGCGGCAATAAAGCTGGCAAGAAGATGAAGAAGTAAAATAGTAAAACAGCACCCACATAAATAAATTGCAAATAGAGAGCAAATACCTATATTTATTGTAGTATATATTGATCTGTTATATAACTTGCGTAACTTGTTCTCATAGACATAAATAAATATAGACTTGCCAATAAGAGAGTTTTATTAAATGAAAATTTGTGAATTGAAATAGGGTTTGTTGCTGCTATTTCGTTTCGTATCGTTTTTCAAAACTATTGGGCCGGAAGTGGCTTTTTTTCCTATATAACTTTGCATTTTTCAGTTCTCTTTATAAATTAAACTGACATTATTATGATATAATAATAAGTGTGCCTGATAGAGAAAAAAATTATGCACAAAAATACGGGTGGTTGAGATCAAACCAGATAGAGGCTATAAAAAGAAAAAGAGTTAAAAATAGCGCGGGAAAGTGCACATTTACAGTACTTTATTTGATGAGTATTTTACCCAAGATCTGTGTTGTTTTTTTAGTACTAGCTTATTTCAAGTACCCGGCATTTTTCGATACACAATTTCATGTAGAGAAAAAAAAAATTTTTTAATGATTTTAAACTTTAAATGATTTTATTCCTTGTAACTTCTTGTGTGAGTAAAGAGGCCAATCCTTTGTTTTTTCACCATTAATTCTACTTGGCATCTGCAATCGAGGACTTTCTTTTAAAGGTTACTTTTCTTGTGGATCTATCCAGTGCCACTTTTTCCCAGCTGTTAGTGCCGACTTTGAAGAGCTTTATGTCGCGTTTGCATACACCAGTGTACCTTAGAAGTGGAAGACAAGCGGATCTCCTGCCTTCTGTTAAATCACCATAGGAATGTCTGTCACGGTCATGAGATCTTTATTCAAAAGAAGCATCTTCCAAGATCACTTGCACTGTAGCATATGATACCTTTTACTCAAGCTACCTTCAAAGATCTTCTTTGACCGTGACAACCCCTCATCATCATCATTTCTTTGGGTTCCTCATAGAACATATGACCTCAACAAAAACACGTCACTCTCCACAGTCTATTGCTAGTTGTTTTGTTTTTTTATGGTTTCCCAGCTCTTTTCGATCTTCTCGTCTTTCTCTAGTATACTGCGTCGCCTGGATTCTGATTAAATCTACATCTACGTAATAAAAAAACACACCTGGAAGAAGTATTTCATTAATATTTTTTAATGGCTAAAACGTGACTACTCAGAATTCAGAGGCACATCCCTGCGGGCGCCCATAATTGCCTCTTCCATAAAACTTTGTATTTAAAAAATAAATATATCCAATGCTTGAGATCCTGCTTGTATACTTAGGCCCTATATAAATCGATCCGGTATCAATGTATTAAGTAGCAATAACCCCGCAAAAAAATGTAATGAAAGAAGATTGAGTTATACATATATTTTTGTGATGGTACGCACCGGTACTTGTACCGGCATTTTTTTTCAATGTCGGGAAAAATTATTACTTTTATAGTATTTCAAAGTTAATTGTTAATTTATTAGTAGTTGAAAGTTAGCAATCTATCATGAGTACCGGCACCTATTTTTTTTAGTACAAAAAAAAAATAAATTTATATATGAATACAGTTTACTTTCAGCCGACATTCTCTCTGTGGCATTTTACGTCTCGTGAGACAATGTTTTCCCTTTGCGACTTCTTGTGTGGCTAAAGAGGCCAATCCTTGATACACAGCTGCGGTTGCAGGTTGCCGAACTTCTGGCAAGCAGCAGATAGTTTGTAAACCAGGGTCTGGAGCTGAATATCAGAGTCAGCTACAATCTGCATCATCAGCATACAAGAGTTCCCTAATAAGTATCCTCCTAACCTTGGTTTTTGCCCGCCGACATTATTAACCGTATTACTAACAACATCTGTATGTGAAAGTCTCAATCATCTCGAGTCTTAGACAGTCATTATTTTAGACTAGATTTAAGTTAAGTCTAGACCTAGATCTAGTAGGCCTATTACTATAAAAAAAAAACAGTCATTAGAAATCATTAGCATTTTTTTATTAGGTCTAGGCATTGAAAAGTAAATTTATTATAAACTATAATAGATCTAAGTCTAAGTACTAACTTATTAAATAAGAAGAAATATTATAATGAATATTGTATAGATCTAGATCGACTAAATTATAGATAGATCTATAGATCTATAGATCTAGTTAAGTACATTAAGTTAAGAATTGATTATGGTAAATGTATTACGGTAGCCTAAATTATTAGATCTATGTCCTATGTCTATATATAAAAATCTAATAATTAATCAACTTTAGTCTTTATTAATATCTATACTTTATTCTAATAAAAAATGACTATAGGAATAGCGTAAGATAGAATCTATACTATTACTAGATCTATTCAAGTTTTATAGGGCCTATATGAATCTAGACTGGAATGGGTTGGTAGACATATGACGCGAATTAGATCATAGATCTAAATATAGGACTTTACTAACAGAGAAATGATATGTACAATTGCACAAGAAAAGAAACTGGGTTTTTCTAAACTCTAATACTTGGTATGCAATAGTAAAACAGTAACCACTAAATAAATCGAAACTCGAAATCAAAAACGTAAATTTATTGTAATATATATAGGTCTGTGGTTGAATTTTATATAGAAGATATATAGAAGAAATGACTTTTGTAATTTCCTTTACAGAAATATTGGGCTATTCGCGTCTGACACATATATGTTCAGCAACAAACCCTATTGTGTGTACTTTATTTTATGTCTATACATTTTGTTTTATCTCTAAGACTGAAGATCATGCAATTTTTTAATTTTTCATAATTCAGAATTCCGAATACAATAGATATACATGTTTTCAAGTTCAATGAAGTTACTTTCATTTTCCAGCCTATATTTATTTATGTCTATGCTTCTTCTATAGAGAAATGACATTTGTAATTTCTTTTACTGAAAATTAGGGCTATTCCCGTCTGACACATATAATTTTGATGTGCACCAAAAAAGCCCATTAAATACAATAAAAATTATGATAACAACTGAAGCAAAAATGTCAAGAAATCATTTGAAAATAAATTTCTACAAAAAAAAAACAAAAAAAAACGTGATATAGGTGAACGCGACTACAAAAAATAAAGGGGTGAAGGCTTTTTGTCAGAAGAAAAAAATCGGTTGTATTTGCATTACAATTACTCCATATTTAAATAGCCTGTTACAAAGTGCAACTTTGCGGCTAGAGAGACTATCCTTTCCAATTGCTACATCTCGCGTGACTTATAAGGCTTTTCCTATATTTACAACTGTGTTTACAGGTTGGGAATCTGAAATTACTATACTTCTGGCATGTACGTTATCTGCAGTCCAGGACCCTTCCTTTATGCTGAGGTAGACTACTCTGGAAATGTCTGGGTTTCTTGTATGAGTGTATACGATGTACTTAACTAGCATTTAACAAGATCTATACATGTAACACACATGTAACATTTACAAAAGAAGAAAAGTCTAAACCGTTGAACAGGTACAGCTGATGTCAGGCTTCAATAGCGTAGTAGCCTGTTAAGCATGAAAAAAAACAGCATATACTTTAGCGATAAAATCGATTCAAAAGGTTCTTTTGAAGAAGACACTTTAATGTATCTTTACCAACGCAAGTATAGAGTCTGCACATTTTAAATACAGAACTATTACCTGCTCTAGGAAAATAAAGCGGCTCTGGCAATCTTTTATAGAATGATTATTCGGGTAACTTTATCTGATATTCCATTTATCATTAGAGGATCCTTGAATCGTTTAAATGGACATTGTTAAGAGCCAAAAAAAATAATTTCAAAATTGGTTACGATTACTGCAGAACGCAACTTTAATGTATTTAACAACACAGATAGCTCTTATTATTAGATTCAAAAATCGAAATGCTGATTTTAATAAAAAGCAAGTGACTAGAATTTTTTTTTCACATTGTATTTTATCTGTAAAAAAGAATGTACATTAGATGTGCCTCTTACTAAACAAATCACTGTTACTATTCTTTTGTTTCTTGTGCACCTCATGTAAGTACTACATGATCTTTTTTTAGAAGTTTAGGTCAATTAATGTTACAACTGGAGAAGAGCATTGCGACGTCATAATAAGAATTGATTGTTTATATGCATATGTGGTTTAACGCGGAAACCAGTGCGGTTAAAGAGCTGAACTAAAATAAAAATAAAACCTCGTTGTTTCTTTCGATATAAAAAAATTCAGAAAAAATAACTTTCAGTTTCGATATCCAGAGAGTATAAAATTAACTTCCAGAAGTATTACTTTCAGTTTCGATATCCAGAGAGTATAAAATTAACTTCCAGAAATAT
>JADKLZ010045012.1:0-10190 GCA_021533235.1 Biomphalaria straminea
GTGCAATGAAACTTTCAGTTTTAATAATATTAATTAAAAACAAAAAATACAAGTATACCTTTTATGGTGATGCTAATTGGGACAATAGTGTTTGTGAAGCCAGCTGACACATATACACAGGCAAGCTCTAGACGAGTGGTCAACACTTTAGAGTGTTGACGATCAACCGCAACAAGTGACGAGAAGACGACGTTTCGGAAATAATCTGTGTTGTGAATAGTTCTCAGGCCTTTCAAGAGAGATAAAGTCATGTGATCAACTAGAAGGGTCATGTGACGTCCCATCGTTTTCTAGAAGGCCTTTGGTGACCCCATCTAAAAAGCGGAGTGTCACAGTCAAGATGGCTTATTTCACTATTTGGCTTGGCTCAGTTTATTTCGGTTCACCGAAGTGGTTCTGTATGGAGACATATTTCCACGGTTCGTAGTAGAGTCAAGACACCGCGCGAGTGCGAAAACATGTCTTGAATTTGATCAAGGATTAAGTCCAACACAACGAGCCTAGTGTGTAAAGTCAGTCATGAACAGTGAATCAAGTGCAAGTCTAGGACGAAACGTAGATGCAGGGGCGGACTGGCTATATGGGCATTCGGGCAAATGCCCGGTGGGCCGGTACCCAAATGGGCCGGTAGGGTCACCTAAAGGGTCTCATGAATACCACTTTGGCATGTATTGAATAGTTAAAGGTTTGATAATATTCTCTTAACAAAGTGGCCCTCTGAGCGTCGTGTTTAAAAAGAATCGTTTACACTCAACATTGTACCAAGGTCCAAATACTAATTTAATTTAGCACATTTTCCAAAATATTGTAATAGTCTACATCCGTAGACAGTGTTGCTGTAGGCTTCATCTTTTTCGGTCCTACAAACTTAGCGATGAAAAAGCAACATAGTTTCTTATTAAGATATAGAGCATGCTTACAGCTGTGGATAATATTTTTCAGGACATGATTTAGAGGCCCATCGTATGAAATACAATTTATAGGCCGGAGTGTACAGAAATGCCTGGGCCGATTTTGAAACCCAGTCGGCCCCTGCGTAGATGCCATTAAAGTGTTATGCACCGGTATGCGCGTTCATACGGTAGTATGGTTGTTAACGGCGAAATATTTGTACAGTCAGTATTACGTGTTGCCAGTTGTACAGTATTGTCGATATTTACAGAACATTAAAGTGTTAGGTTGTTTTGTAGTTATAAGTTGTCCATTTGTTTCACCTGGTAGTGTCGTTTGATTAATTTGCAGTGGGCATTGATGGTGACAGTTGTTACTTTATATATAGTCTGTTAGTATTTGTACTTCTGTAATTAAGCCAGGTCTCTGTTATCTTGGCCACACTTTAAGTAAGTACATGCATATTCAAAAAAAAAAATGTTTGGAGCAGAGCATTGACATGGAATTTGATAAAATATATTTTTTTTATTATTAATAAATGTAATTATATACATCTCACGTTTTATTATTAATTTCTATTTATTGTATATTTTATTCACTCGTAGACAGTTATTTTATTTTTCTTCAAAGTATTATTTGTTTTGTTACCAATATCCTCATCTATAAAAACATTTCTTTGCATATAGGTCAACATGAGCAACAAATATTACCATGTGGAGAGGAAGACCGATATAGATATTTACAAAAATGCAAGAAGAATCCAGTTCATATAAACCTTATTCCTATTCATCTGTTATCGTGTGATGATCTTCCACAAAAGCACCGTGACAAGAATTTATATGATCTTATCAAATGCGTTGCTGACCTGACAGTGAAGATAGATGTTTACACGACAAGTCCAAACAGACCCTTGTTTTGGCCTAACTCAAAGGTTCCGTACTATTTGTACAACTTAAAACTAAGTTGGTATTTAAGGACAGGTAATGGATTTGTAAGTAAAGTCGAGGATGGAACAATAGGAACATGCCCATGTGTCGAATGTAAACATGCAGACAAACCAAATAAAGACTGTTGGAAGATTCAAATAACATCAGCTGCAAGTTTAGTTTTCGATGAGATCGAGGCAAAACACACAACGGTGAGATTGTTTTACGATGAAGAAACTAGTGTAAACATAAGCTTCAAAATAATAGCCAATAGTCTACGTCAAGACATTAGTAATGACCAATGTTCGTTTTACTTTCTCACGTGTGATAAAAATTTCGCTGAAAAAATGAAGAACATTGTTACACGGTATGTTCATCTTAGGGAACAAATAAATGAGAAATACAAAGAAAACAGAGATAAAGAGAAGTTTATGTTTATAGTGTCACATCCTCACGGATATCGGAAACATGTTAGCTTTGGTAGCTGGAAAAACAGATACACTGTAAGAAAAACCTGTAACAAGTTTACCTACTTAACATGCACATGTCCAGGAAGTACAGGAGGTAGTGTTTACCTTGGAGGGTATGGGATGACCCTTCATTCAGGAAGCTTACAATCTGGACTTAATTATAGCACTAATTGTCCTTCTTTTCATTAATATATATATATATATATATATATATATATATATATACATATATATATATATATATATATATATACCAAATATATATACCAAGGAGAAAGTACTACTATTCACGTTTTGAAACTTATGTTTGTTAAAGGAAAGCTGACTATGGTCAAATTTCAAAATAATTTTGTCGTTTAGGACTGCTTTAATTATTTTAGTCTATATACTTAACATATTGAAATATTCTAAATAGCATATTTTTATAAATTACGTTTTTATGTTGTGTCTATTTATGTTTCTGTTTCTGTTGTGTTGTCTTTATATGAGAATAGATTCATTGTAATCATAATTAATTTCCATAAGGATTAATAAAACAGTTGTTGTCTTAGTTCTAGTTATAAAACAGAATCAATCGCCATTTATTATTACAAAATGTGATAAATGTGTCTGACTAATAAGTAATACCTAAAACAATAATGACAACAGTTATATGGCTAGCTGGTGTGATTACTTAGAGATTTTGTATTTCTTTATTTTATGTATATAATCGATTAGTTAAAATACTAATACTAAGGTTACTACATAAAAAACAAAGAACTTATATTTTATAGCAATTTTTATTATATTAAAAAGTTATAATTTTTCTAATTATAAATTTATAAACATCAACAAGATTAGTTTTATAATTTGCAATTGTAAAGTAAAACAAATCCCTACCAAATAATATAAGACATTTTAAGATAATTTAGATAAAAACACAAAAATCAATGTTCTAAATCAAGAGATGATCTCTTTTTTTTTCATATATTAGAAATGGATCTCTGCTGTAGCTTATCCCGCTATGTACACTGGGAGTGTCTCTGTCGATTCATATATCAGACACTGATTTCTACAGTGACATATCCTTCTCATCACCTACCATATTCTGTTGTTTTTCACACGGCATACGCTCCCAGACCACTTGCGAAAGTCAATTGTCCTCAAAGTCGTTTAAATATTTTGTCATTTGGGTTTACTTTAATTATTAGTTGGTCTATCTCTATATACTAAAAGTATTCAAGTATTGTAATTGGTATAGTTTTGAAATTACAAAGTTGTTTGTAAAGTGCCTTATGATTTATTTATATTATATAATCAATCCCCATTTTTTGTAACAAAATGAGATATTTGTGTCTGATTAATAACTTAATTTAAAGAAAATGATAACACTTATATGTCTTTGTGGTGCGGTTGCCTTAAAGGTTTATTTCGTATCTCCTTATTTTATTGAAGCTGTAGAGGATTTTAAAATACTTTGAAGGGGCGTATTATCACAGAAACAGATGAGCTTTACGTCATTTGCTCTATAGACCACAAGGTCTGAAAGGGGAACTTTACTTTTTGATTGTACATAATTATGTTTTTGAGTAACATATCTTTGATAATTATATTCAAATTATTTTTTTTTAAATATATGTTACTAGTTATATAGTTCGCTTACTTTTACTGCATTTTGAATAAAAAGAATTCAAAAAACTTACCTTAGCTATTTTGTACTACTTGTGCGGAGTGAGATCTTATGGATTGACTTGATATTAGCATTCTTATTTCTTTTTTTTTTATTATGATATAATACAAGATTGAAAATTAACAAATCACTGTGATGTAAATACATTGAAAAATGAATTGAAAGTTTCGTCTTTGTAACAGATTGTGCATAAACTGTCAATGAACATTAACTGTAATAGTAACATTCAAAGACTGTCTTAAAATTTTGACCGACAACAATTTCCAGGGTAATATCATCACAACGTAACTGTGCAATAGGTAACGTCAAAGCAGAAATCCCATAGAAATAAACAGCAAGACTAAAGTCCAAACTAAAGCCATAAATACGAAAAAAATCCGTTTCTAGTTTATAATATGAAATAAAACTCACCCCTAACAGGAGTCAAAGTGTCCTACTCAGAATAGGTCCAATGCAATTGCCTAAGGCTGTTCAATGCCATAAAACCAAAAATATTCAGAACCAAAAAAAAAATACGGCTTGTCTATCAAGTCTAAGATGGCAAAATGCAACCCAAACAAAAGAGTTCTCAATTAACGTCATATTAAATAATAACGAAGCGACAAGGGACAAAAAAGGTTCCCGGTCACTTCATCGCCAGTCATTTCGTCCCCGGTCAATTCGTCCCCAGTCATTTCAACCCCGGTCACTTCAACCCCAGTCATTTCATGCCCTGGTCATTTCATCCCCCGGTTATTTCATCCCCGATATAAAATATGATTATGTAGAATGCTTTTTGACATTTTATGACATGTTGCTAATACGTTTATAATGTTTCCCCTTCAATTATGTATTCCTAAAAAGAATTCTTATATTATATGGTAAATCTGAATGTTTACAAATTAGCTATTGCGTAATGATCAAAGGCCAATGTGTGGTGCAAGTAGTAGGAATATTTTGAAAGATAGAAGTGCAATTAGAATTATTATGACCGTGCGGCTGATAACTTATCATCAAACGCCAAAGTGTGGTGCATGTAGTGGGTATCTTTTGAGAGATAGAATTGCGATTACAATAATTATGACCATCCGGTTCATAACTTTTTATCAAAGGCCAAGGTGTGATGGAAGTACGACCATGCTTAACTTTATTTTTCAATCGCCCTTTATTGAAAATGGGCACGTCATTTTTAGCCTTGAAATAAGGTTTTATTTTTTCTAATAAAGGCGGACTTCACCCGTCCTCGGGATATCGTGTCGCCTGTATTGGTTTTGCTTGATATCCTTTTAAACATTACAATTATAAATTGTGATACAGAACTTTATTTCTACATGTAAATGTAAGTATCTATTTGTTTATTGATATACACTTTAGATATCGAGACTGATGGGCCTATATTTATGTGTAGGCTGCATATATACCCGTCATGATGAGGTTTCAATAGCCTTATTATAATTATATTACCGGTATATAATTATTTTAATTTTGTAATCTCTTAACTAAAATACAAAAAGAAAATGTATTGGTTTGTCCGATGGGCGGAAGGCAAGTATCGCCCCTCCACACATGGTACAACCCTTTTTCATTTTATATTTATTAATGATAAAGTTTGAGATAAAGGGTGTGTGCGACATGCAAACAACAATCTACAATTTTCCAACTAAGAGCTGGACACACACGTCTATAAAATTACCATCTGAACCACATAAACTCCCCCCCCCCCCCATTGCAGACACTGCGCCCACTTATGAAACCGTAAACCATATCCTCTTTGAATGCCCCTTCCTAATCCACCTTAGGCAGACCCTACTACCATTACAGCCCAACAAAACCAGCACCCTGTATGGCAGTGCTGAACAACTGAAGAAAACAGCACATTCTTTTCTTTGGCATTGTCTGCAAAAGAGCTGACAGCTCTGCGGCAATAAAGCTGGCAAGAAGATGAAGAAGTAAAATAGTAAAACAGCACCCACATAAATAAATTGCAAATAGAGAGCAAATACCTATATTTATTGTAGTATATATTGATCTGTTATATAACTTGCGTAACTTGTTCTCATAGACATAAATAAATATAGACTTGCCAATAAGAGAGTTTTATTAAATGAAAATTTGTGAATTGAAATAGGGTTTGTTGCTGCTATTTCGTTTCGTATCGTTTTTCAAAACTATTGGGCCGGAAGTGGCTTTTTTTCCTATATAACTTTGCATTTTTCAGTTCTCTTTATAAATTAAACTGACATTATTATGATATAATAATAAGTGTGCCTGATAGAGAAAAAAATTATGCACAAAAATACGGGTGGTTGAGATCAAACCAGATAGAGGCTATAAAAAGAAAAAGAGTTAAAAATAGCGCGGGAAAGTGCACATTTACAGTACTTTATTTGATGAGTATTTTACCCAAGATCTGTGTTGTTTTTTTAGTACTAGCTTATTTCAAGTACCCGGCATTTTTCGATACACAATTTCATGTAGAGAAAAAAAAAATTTTTTAATGATTTTAAACTTTAAATGATTTTATTCCTTGTAACTTCTTGTGTGAGTAAAGAGGCCAATCCTTTGTTTTTTCACCATTAATTCTACTTGGCATCTGCAATCGAGGACTTTCTTTTAAAGGTTACTTTTCTTGTGGATCTATCCAGTGCCACTTTTTCCCAGCTGTTAGTGCCGACTTTGAAGAGCTTTATGTCGCGTTTGCATACACCAGTGTACCTTAGAAGTGGAAGACAAGCGGATCTCCTGCCTTCTGTTAAATCACCATAGGAATGTCTGTCACGGTCATGAGATCTTTATTCAAAAGAAGCATCTTCCAAGATCACTTGCACTGTAGCATATGATACCTTTTACTCAAGCTACCTTCAAAGATCTTCTTTGACCGTGACAACCCCTCATCATCATCATTTCTTTGGGTTCCTCATAGAACATATGACCTCAACAAAAACACGTCACTCTCCACAGTCTATTGCTAGTTGTTTTGTTTTTTTATGGTTTCCCAGCTCTTTTCGATCTTCTCGTCTTTCTCTAGTATACTGCGTCGCCTGGATTCTGATTAAATCTACATCTACGTAATAAAAAAACACACCTGGAAGAAGTATTTCATTAATATTTTTTAATGGCTAAAACGTGACTACTCAGAATTCAGAGGCACATCCCTGCGGGCGCCCATAATTGCCTCTTCCATAAAACTTTGTATTTAAAAAATAAATATATCCAATGCTTGAGATCCTGCTTGTATACTTAGGCCCTATATAAATCGATCCGGTATCAATGTATTAAGTAGCAATAACCCCGCAAAAAAATGTAATGAAAGAAGATTGAGTTATACATATATTTTTGTGATGGTACGCACCGGTACTTGTACCGGCATTTTTTTTCAATGTCGGGAAAAATTATTACTTTTATAGTATTTCAAAGTTAATTGTTAATTTATTAGTAGTTGAAAGTTAGCAATCTATCATGAGTACCGGCACCTATTTTTTTTAGTACAAAAAAAAAATAAATTTATATATGAATACAGTTTACTTTCAGCCGACATTCTCTCTGTGGCATTTTACGTCTCGTGAGACAATGTTTTCCCTTTGCGACTTCTTGTGTGGCTAAAGAGGCCAATCCTTGATACACAGCTGCGGTTGCAGGTTGCCGAACTTCTGGCAAGCAGCAGATAGTTTGTAAACCAGGGTCTGGAGCTGAATATCAGAGTCAGCTACAATCTGCATCATCAGCATACAAGAGTTCCCTAATAAGTATCCTCCTAACCTTGGTTTTTGCCCGCCGACATTATTAACCGTATTACTAACAACATCTGTATGTGAAAGTCTCAATCATCTCGAGTCTTAGACAGTCATTATTTTAGACTAGATTTAAGTTAAGTCTAGACCTAGATCTAGTAGGCCTATTACTATAAAAAAAAAACAGTCATTAGAAATCATTAGCATTTTTTTATTAGGTCTAGGCATTGAAAAGTAAATTTATTATAAACTATAATAGATCTAAGTCTAAGTACTAACTTATTAAATAAGAAGAAATATTATAATGAATATTGTATAGATCTAGATCGACTAAATTATAGATAGATCTATAGATCTATAGATCTAGTTAAGTACATTAAGTTAAGAATTGATTATGGTAAATGTATTACGGTAGCCTAAATTATTAGATCTATGTCCTATGTCTATATATAAAAATCTAATAATTAATCAACTTTAGTCTTTATTAATATCTATACTTTATTCTAATAAAAAATGACTATAGGAATAGCGTAAGATAGAATCTATACTATTACTAGATCTATTCAAGTTTTATAGGGCCTATATGAATCTAGACTGGAATGGGTTGGTAGACATATGACGCGAATTAGATCATAGATCTAAATATAGGACTTTACTAACAGAGAAATGATATGTACAATTGCACAAGAAAAGAAACTGGGTTTTTCTAAACTCTAATACTTGGTATGCAATAGTAAAACAGTAACCACTAAATAAATCGAAACTCGAAATCAAAAACGTAAATTTATTGTAATATATATAGGTCTGTGGTTGAATTTTATATAGAAGATATATAGAAGAAATGACTTTTGTAATTTCCTTTACAGAAATATTGGGCTATTCGCGTCTGACACATATATGTTCAGCAACAAACCCTATTGTGTGTACTTTATTTTATGTCTATACATTTTGTTTTATCTCTAAGACTGAAGATCATGCAATTTTTTAATTTTTCATAATTCAGAATTCCGAATACAATAGATATACATGTTTTCAAGTTCAATGAAGTTACTTTCATTTTCCAGCCT
This sequence comes from Biomphalaria straminea, assembly GCA_021533235.1. NCBI lineage: Eukaryota > Metazoa > Mollusca > Gastropoda > Planorbidae > Biomphalaria > Biomphalaria straminea. Next base: position 8,734 of record JADKLZ010045012.1, read on the forward strand.
ATATTTATTTATGTCTATGCTTCTTCTATAGAGAAATGACATTTGTAATTTCTTTTACTGAAAATTAGGGCTATTCCCGTCTGACACATATAATTTTGATGTGCACCAAAAAAGCCCATTAAATACAATAAAAATTATGATAACAACTGAAGCAAAAATGTCAAGAAATCATTTGAAAATAAATTTCTACAAAAAAAAAACAAAAAAAAACGTGATATAGGTGAACGCGACTACAAAAAATAAAGGGGTGAAGGCTTTTTGTCAGAAGAAAAAAATCGGTTGTATTTGCATTACAATTACTCCATATTTAAATAGCCTGTTACAAAGTGCAACTTTGCGGCTAGAGAGACTATCCTTTCCAATTGCTACATCTCGCGTGACTTATAAGGCTTTTCCTATATTTACAACTGTGTTTACAGGTTGGGAATCTGAAATTACTATACTTCTGGCATGTACGTTATCTGCAGTCCAGGACCCTTCCTTTATGCTGAGGTAGACTACTCTGGAAATGTCTGGGTTTCTTGTATGAGTGTATACGATGTACTTAACTAGCATTTAACAAGATCTATACATGTAACACACATGTAACATTTACAAAAGAAGAAAAGTCTAAACCGTTGAACAGGTACAGCTGATGTCAGGCTTCAATAGCGTAGTAGCCTGTTAAGCATGAAAAAAAACAGCATATACTTTAGCGATAAAATCGATTCAAAAGGTTCTTTTGAAGAAGACACTTTAATGTATCTTTACCAACGCAAGTCTAGAGTCTGCACATTTTAAATACAGAACTATTACCTGCTCTAGGAAAATAAAGCGGCTCTGGCAATCTTTTATAGAATGATTATTCGGGTAACTTTATCTGATATTCCATTTATCATTAGAGGATCCTTGAATCGTTTAAATGGACATTGTTAAGAGCCAAAAAAAATAATTTCAAAATTGGTTACGATTACTGCAGAACGCAACTTTAATGTATTTAACAACACAGATAGCTCTTATTATTAGATTCAAAAATCGAAATGCTGATTTTAATAAAAAGCAAGTGACTAGAATTTTTTTTTCACATTGTATTTTATCTGTAAAAAAGAATGTACATTAGATGTGCCTCTTACTAAACAAATCACTGTTACTATTCTTTTGTTTCTTGTGCACCTCATGTAAGTACTACATGATCTTTTTTTAGAAGTTTAGGTCAATTAATGTTACAACTGGAGAAGAGCATTGCGACGTCATAATAAGAATTGATTGTTTATATGCATATGTGGTTTAACGCGGAAACCAGTGCGGTTAAAGAGCTGAACTAAAATAAAAATAAAACCTCGTTGTTTCTTTCGATATAAAAAAATTCAGAAAAAATAACTTTCAGTTTCGATATCCAGAGAGTATAAAATTAACTTCCAGAAGTATTACTTTCAGTTTCGATATCCAGAGAGTATAAAATTAACTTCCAGAAATAT
>JADKLZ010045059.1:0-16005 GCA_021533235.1 Biomphalaria straminea
AGTTTTGTTTGGGACTACAAGCTACAACCCACAAGTCACACCACACCTGGACATGTCTGTATGATATTCTATCTCCACTTATTGGATCCATAGATAGCAAACATTACAAGTCAAAGAACGGACCGGAAAGGTCAGTGCTGCCCACAAATGGAAGACCATCGACAGGTAAAGGTCAGACCAACAACATGTTTTTTATTTTTTTAAAGGCTGGACCTACAAGGTCAGTGACATTATAGCCTTAACTTTTCACATTATAGAGAACCTTCTTTCATCACATTACATTCTCACCCCCCCCCCCTCCTTTTCGATAACATACAAGTCCCAGTGAGTAAATCAATCTGTAAAATGACCTTGACACCGGCACACTTATGGAGTCTACCTGCGCGTGGAAACAATGGCGATGATCCCACGCCTGGGAGGTAAGATGAGAGTTCCTAGTAAAGAAAGATAACCTAATTGTTATAGCCGGGACAGATTTGTGAGTAGTTTATTGTGCTCACTCTGGTCAATGTTTGTTGTGAACGTACGCGCGCACACCCAACTTTCAGGTCTTAAGGTTCTGCTCCCTATTTGGTTTAATAAAAGAGTAAGAGGTCACTTAGAGGTAGCTAGGGGGCTGGGGGGGGTGGTAACAAGGAAAAGGAAGAGAAAGAGAAATGTAATTAAGAGAGAAAAGAAAAGGTGGCAGGGGGGGGGGTGTGAAAGAGGGAGATGAGAATAAGAAGAAAGCAGGAGATAGAAAAAAAATAAGAGAGAGAGAAATTAAGAGAGAAAAAAAAAAAGAGAAAGAGAGAGAGAGAGGGAAAAATGAAAGAGAGAAAGAAAGAAAGAAAAAATAACAATAGAGAGAGAAAGAAAGAAAGAACAAGAGAAAGAACGAGAGAAAGAAAGAAACAGAGAAAGAAAGAAACAGAGAAAGAAAGAAAGAAAAAATAACAATAGAGAGAGAGAAAGAAAGAAAGAAACAGAGAAAGAACGAGAGAAAGAAAGAAAGAAACAGAGAAAGAACGAGAGAAAGAAAGAAAGAAACAGAGAAAGAAAGAAAGAGAGAGAGAGAGAAAGAAAGAAACAGAGAAAGAAAGAAAGAAAGAAAGAAATAGAAAAAAAAAACTATAAAGACCAGACATAGAGCTATGGAAAAGAAGAAGCGACATTTCTAAGTCTCGTGTTCAATGTATAATACCGAAACTTGTGCGAGAGAGAAACGGGGGCGAGAGATGTATCAGATGATGAGGTCCAAAGAGGGAATGAGCACCATACCACGCCTTACAGTGGATGGCGCCCTCAAATACAAATGGTACACTTTTTCCAAGCTCAAGTACCCGTGAGATGGGGGGGGGGGGGGGCGGGGGCGGTTAGGAGCGAACCAATTAAACATAAGTAACGGGGCGATGAGTGGTAGATGTCCTACAGCTGGCGGGCACATTATTTTCTCCACCTTACCTGGAACCCCCCCTCCACCACCAATAAGCTCACACACACTTTTCCCCCCACGCGCCTTTCCACCCCTTCGCCCAGCCTCACACGTGATCAGCCCGCCTTAAATCACACCCTCGGTACAAGACGTAGGTCTAGAGCTGACAGGGAGGTTCTGTTGAAAGTCATTATCAAATTGCAGCTGGTTCAAATGAAAGACAAATCATAGACTCGCAGAGTGAGACGAGACGTCAATCTCCCCCCTTCCCCTATTAACTTGACGTCATAATCAACAAGTCAATTTTTTTAAGTCAGCTGACATTTTAGACGCTGACACTTCTTTATTCCCTTATTTTCTACACGGGATAAACACTAACAAAATTGAGCTATAGAGAGGCGTCGCTAAGGTTGGCCTCATGCGGGGCGGTTATCAAATGGCGTCACCCCCACCCCAATTAACACTTCCCTTAAAATAGATTTAGGTTGTCGTTCGATGTCATAGTTCTAAATAATTGTAGTTTATAATTTAAACAACAGCATGTATTGGTGAAGAATATTTTTGTAAACATAACAGTATTAAGTCAATCAGGATGACTAGATACTGTGTCAAAATTAATTTCTCTCTCTCCCTCTCCCTCTCTCTCTCTACATCGTTTGAAAGACGATTAGAAATTTAAGAGCTCAAAATTCATTATTCTAAGGATGTGCGTGTAACATTTTTGGAATACACAAAATTAAACTAATTATTCAAGAAAATATATAAATCCACACACACATACACACACACATAGTAGGCCTAAGTCTGTAATAAGTCAGTGATTCAATTAGAATAAGAATAAATGGAAGTCTCTAGTAAGTGAGTGATCAATTCCAATATGATTAGATTGAAGTCTCCAATAGTTGAGTGATTCTATTGATTCTATTACAATAAGAATAGATTAAAGTTTCAAACTGAACTTCAATTAATGTTAATTTTAAAAAAAAGCAGAACTATAACAAAACGGATTTTCTATCATCTATATTACAGGCTCTAACAATTTCACACCCCCTTAACCTGTTTCTACCCTCTTTGGACACTAACAACATCCTGTTCACTGACCACAGACATTTCCGGACTCCCGTTTCATAAACACAGGAACACACAATTTAAGCACCTCGAGCGGAGAAGTCGCAGCGGGATACTCAGGTCACAACACAACGAGAAAAAAGTTTGTATTAACAATCCCACTGTGATAATTGCGTCCACAGATAACTTTGATGCAATTAGAACGGACTGTCTAAAACACCTACACAAATGTTCTCTCACGGTCCCCAACAGAACGCCCCCCCCCCCAATCAGTCAACATAACTTAACATAAGATAATTAAGGTGTAAGTCTGTATGCATGTATGTCCTGAATAAAAATTTCAACCGTTTGATCAATCTAGATTAAACTTGGGCATACATGTTCCTTAAACCATGGCGAAGTCATCCCGTATAGTGCGGCTTGCTCTCTACAGAATCACAGGCGACATTCCAGGTTGGTGCCTACGGATTTCAGGTCTTTAAAGAAGGTTGAACGTGGATATGGCAGTCGAAAAGAGGAAAACAGGCAGTTAATTAAGATTAGGATTTTGGTACACATAATCTGAGCCAGTTTATCTCGATTGTCCTTGCAGCAAGGTTTGATAAATGTTGGTTTGACATGATACAAATCTGCCATGAGTAAAATATGAGATTTTCCTTATGAATGACTTAATCAAGTCTTCAATTTAGACAAGTCGGGGTTTAACCTGATTGTATATGTGTTTTAACTGCATATAACCATGTTTACTTTAAGAAATTTATTTTTTTATTTTTCATTATGGGGGGGGGGGGCAGCGTTGACACGTGTATGCTCTAACACCAAAACACATGGACAGAATTTTGTTTTAAGAATATAATTATATACTAATATTATTTCATTACATAGAAACCAATCAATGCATTATGTATAAAACTGAAGATCGGTGTTATATGGTGTGTGTGAAAAGGGAGGGGGGACTGAAAATGTAATGCGTCATCAGATTTCACACCTTGCAGTACATCTCGACCTCCGCACATCACAGGTAAATGCAGTTGGAGGATGTCACGCAGGATGTTTCAGTTTCCTTGATTTGTTTTTTCCACTCACCATGTTATATATTTATTTACATTTCAAGTGTATAGACTTATAGACTATTTCTAGATCTTCCAAGACTGAAGGAGCAGGTTCCGACCATCTCTACTGTATAGCTAAGTCGGTAGCTCAACCATCAACGAGCATCAGAAAGAAAACAGAGGAACTTAATAGCAATGTCCAGGGCCTATCTAAGATGCTTGTACCAGGGCTCGTGTCCCCGGACCGCAGGCCAGCTCTCAAACACTCAGGCCACACTTAACTTGGGTACCGGAAAACCAAAGACTAGTTAAAAAAAATGATTCTTATATGAGGAAGAAAAAGAAAGCTGGAAAATAAACAAACATGGCTAAATATACTGTCTACGATAGTCGTCTAGTCTACCTTTGTTCTAAAGAGGCCGTTTACGTCATCGTGTGACGTCATGCATTGTGAATCCGTCGCATGGCGAGAAAATCCACACCAACATTCGTTTCAATGTTGGTGTACACACACTCACACAACTCTATAGGTTTCAAGAGCAACTCAGTATAATGATATAATAAAAAAAAAACATACGGAGGTCGAGACAGTCTATCGCACGCGCAAGAGAACGTACTGACATTCAAATACGCACGTGCGCGCGCACAATGACATAACAAAGAAACAATGAGCAATCTTGTATCCATCTCGGCACGCGCCGCTGTCACGCTGAGTTTTTATTTTTTCCCCTCCCCTTTCTAAGATTGCCATGGGAAGTCACTCTCAGAGATACAAAATTAAAGATGAGTGTTACGCACGTGACCCAAGTAATCTCCATTGGAAATAAATATTTATAACAATGGTATACTTTCAATTAAGAGGCTTATTTCCCCGCTCTTTTTGTACATATTTCAGTACGTAAAAGCTAGAGTCCTATATTTAATCACACTACACTTTATTTAGTGGTCTCAAGTGTGTATGTGTGTTAGTAAACGCTGTGTGCGTGTATAGCTATGTATACATATGTGTGGGCAAAGTGAAGGTCAATAATAAAGCACCGTTTTTTAGATCTACCATCGCACGAAGTATCAATCTGACTCTGAGACCCCAGATAACACCCTCCACACCGCCTCGGTTGAATCACACAATAGACAAGAAGGAAAGAAATGGGGGGAAAGGGGGGGGGGTTGAAAGTAAGGTGAGCACTGTGACCTGCAGTCCGTCTGATCAAGGCCAACGGGAGATCACGGTCTGATCAGATCTGTAAGGACCCCTGGCAGGGCTTCACCTATCATCAGTCTCAATAAAACCAAAACAAGACTTTCCCCCCCGAGTTCTGTGGGTGGGCTCCGAGCAAGGTCATGACCTTGTCAGTGCGACAGATGGCGGGAAGAAGTGCGTCTCATAAAGATATCAAGAGGATTAAAAAAATAATTCAGATCTACAGAAGGAAATGGTTTCATAAGGCTTAGAGTTTTCAGTTGATGTCTCCTCATGTTCATCCACAGAGTATTAGTTTAATTTAATTTAATTTTTTGTTTTCAAATAAACTAAAAATCTTCGTTGGTCATATTACAAGGTCTTCAGGGCTCGCAAAGTTCTTCCTTCAGGGAACAGAAACAGGAAAAAGAAGAAGAGGCAGACAGAGAACGCGATGGAAGAGAGCATGAAAGAATGGACGGGGCTGCCATTGAAAAGAGGTTCTATCCAAGGCAAAAGAGGAATGGAGGAAGACGGTGAACAGATCTTGTGTGATACCCCAAAGGTCAAACAGACTAAAAGATAGTCGAAGGTGAAGATGTATAATCACCACTCATCCCTTTCAAAGCATCAAAGTTTTTTTTTAAATCTATTGTGTTGGGGGAGGAGGTGAGAGGGTCGTATGGTGGCAGGATCATTTAAATATCAGACAGAACTATTCTATAGGCAAATAGTCACAGACAAAAATGTATACTGCTAACAGAATTGGAGAACTGATCATTCCGTATCACGTATCACGAGACAAAAAATAATAATTTCAGTCTAAAAAATATATATTTTTTGCTCCATTTTTCTGCTCTGTGCTGAAACGTGAAATGACATAAGATCTTGCTACTTGGTATACAGCCAATGGATTGGAACAAGCTTATCTCAGATCTTCTCTTTAACTACCTGAAACACAAGATCCTCCCCTCTTCCCCCCCCCCATTCTCCGCTCCTTACCAAACATCCACACAAAGGTATCAGCTGTCCACTTAGAGTAACATTATCCAAACAAATTAGTGGCCGCGGTCTTTAAAAAGTCAGCAGTTGAACCAGAATGCCTGGGAGATAATCAAATAAGGTTACCTCACGTAGGGGGGATCAAGCAGACGTGACCTGACGACCTGAGACATATCTGGTAATTACTTCAATTAAGACACTTTGTTTAATACATAATTCAATATAAGTCGGTGTTATAATGGAATTGTGTGGCGTACACATATTGCTGATGATAGAAGATTGATTCTATGACCCAAATGCAAAAGCACGCCGGTGAATCTTTGATAAGATGAATAAAGAACAGACTCCCTCTTTTGGAAATTGAACAGTTTAATTTCTCAAGTAGAAATCACGAAAGGATTGAACACACACTAAAAACACAATTTAACTTAATTCCTATAACAGATTCACACACACACACACAGAGACATACACACAAAGACTTAATATTAAGCTTAAAACTTATTGACTGATTTGTAGGCCCTAAATCAAACTTGTTTCCTCTACGTACAATTTTCCAGACCGAAACTTCTAGTAGTGGAAATGGGAAAAAAAAAGTTTTTCATTTTGAATTCGCTATAAGATGTTTACTATCCTATGTAGAAACTGGAAACTTCGAGAAGCCAGTGCATAAATATATCTTCTGTTTACACTTCTCTTGAGACTTTGACGCATATACAACGTGATAAAAAGGTTGTATTACCTATTATGCATTTCAACGTAAAGGTCACATTACAAGGAACTTTAATTCGGGTAGTGGGCACACCTATTGTAATAAAGTTTTCATTGTGGCCCTGAATATTAAACATTTGTCTACCTCTGATCTATCGGTCACTTTGTTTCAATTTGTTAATATCTTTCATTGTTTAGTGGCTTGTTAATATCTCAAATATAAATATTGCAAAAGAAATTTTAGTTCAATAAATAAAATAAAAATAAAATATATTTTCCGTATTACCTTGTTATGTAATGTCGGAATTCAAAAGCCTGCACCTCATCTCTTGTTTTCCTCTTACAATCGCGTAGCGCACCGTGCAATGTGGTGCGAAATCTGTGCGGTTTTGTGTAGAACCACTTCATATATCCAGTCCGTGTTCTAGTTTCTGTCACAAGAGCCATTATTATGAGCAAATATGTACACAGTCAGAAAGCTCTTATGCTAACATTTATTTGTAACATAAATGTTTTATATGGAGTAAGAATCATGTTGATATCATAACAAAGATATTACAATGAAGTCTGGCTAGTTCTTCGTGAAGTTATTGGATGTCGGTAGCAGAACAAAATCCTTGCCTCTAATGGCCAATGTGTTACTGGGCGACTCTCCAAATTGATAGTATTGAATTTTTAACTAAAGTAGTCATGAGAATGGAGTATTGAATTATAAATAATTAGCATACTCATTTAGGCGTAATCCAACTTTAACTACCACACAGGTTAATTGTAAGAGGTTAAGGTCTTCAAACAAATACCGGAAGGAAGGGGTTTAGTTTAACTGATGTTTAGGATAACTCTAACCAAAACCCTAACGATTTTTTTTTAGTGACAAAATGTAGGAGTTCATAAGAGGGGCCAAGACCAAGAAAGAATAAGACAGAGAGAGAGAAAGAGAGAGAGAGAGAAAAAAAAAATTGAGAGACAGAGAGAAATAGAGACAGAGTGAACGAGAGAACGGTGTATTCCGCACATCTCGTTTTTCCTCGGCTTTCTCAAATCATCTCACGGGGATTCTCACGTGAACGCCGGAGTCCTAATTTAAAGGCCAACGCGCTTCAAAGAGAGACCGAGAACCAATCCAGGTTAATCCAAGATTATCCAGACATCCACTGTCTCACGTCCACAAAGAGTTCTCAAATCCAGTTACAGCTTTCAAAACAAAACACCGAGAAAATCTCAGGCGTCTATGTTCTTGTTGTTCATCCGGTGCCCCAAAAAACTCAAGCAGTCGTTCATAGCAGCCTCTGATGTCTTTAATAAAACAATAGATCAAATACAAACTAGAATCTTGCCATTGCGAATTAGAAAATTACTGTAATTTTAAAAAAATAAATAAATAAACAATAATAGGAAGAAATAAATGTGAATAATGATGGCTCTGAGTGACGTCCCATTATTGGCATAGAATCATAATCTACAGTTTGTTTGGCGTTATACTTATAATGGATAATCTATTTCCTTCATCACTGATAGATATAATGTAATCACGATATCATTAGTTTGAAATAGAAGAGTACGCTTCGTATATCTATCCAATATACACTTTTCCAATAGGATATAAAATAGAAAAAAAAAAAAACACTGTTAATTTTGTAAAGACAATGTATAAATCCTTTCGAATGACAGACATAAAAGTATATAAAGAATAGATCTAGATCCAAGAAGATGCAACGTGAGCCGCACAGTCAAATGACTTAAAACCAAATGCTCAACCGTCAGGCTGCAGTAAATACGCTGATCTCAATAAATGTTTCTCAGCCCCGTGGTCCGCGTGAAGTACAGCTTCGATTCTAATAACATTAAAACATGCACTGTATCTCGTAACGTTATTGCAATGGGACAATCTCAATGTGGAAGTAGTTCGTCTACCTCGCAAAGTTACAACAGATCATCATTCATGCACAGACTCTGACAAGACAAACATGCTGAGCCAGGTCAAGCGTGACGACCTGCTGGAAAAAGATAGCGCATAGTAATCTAGATCTATGCATAATCAAAGGTGCAAAAAGTAAGAGAGGTGGGGGTGAGACGGAGGAAAGAGAGTTGATCTGCTCGCTTTCACACGATATAGGAAACTTTGTTAGTAAGCAGGAACGTCCCGGGGACATCCATATACGAGGGTTCTCACATTAACAACTAAAACATGTGACAATTTATTGAAGTTACTGCCATATATATGTCTGGAGATTAAAATTACTGAGACTATGTAACAAATAAATGAATAAAACTAAGCTCTGCTTTTATGAATGAATTCATGCACACGGAGTTTTGGTGTCGTAAGTGTATTTAGCGAGAGACAGGCGTTTATCAAAGACAAATATGCACTGCTGAACAGTCCATTCTAGACCAATCAAGACCAATGGCTACAGTAGGCTGCTGACCGTGCAGGTCAGTTTTCAGGCCGTCTATGACAAATGGTCTCTGACCAATCACTATAACGATTGGTCTCGGTCTTTTGCGTGCAATCAATATTGATCTCATTGGTTTTAATTTGAGAACCATAAAGACAGTTACTAATCAGGACTACTTTATATAGGCAAGAAATTTATAGAATCGAACAAATATATAGAAACGTGGAATCGAACTACTGTTTTAGAATCGAGCAAATGTATAGACTCGGAGTTCAGTTTGTAACCCTGTTACATCTACATCTTGATTGTTACTAAAGAACAGAGAGGTGGTGAGAAGAAGGAAACCTGATAGGTTTAAACCACGGATATGGCGCCCAGAAACTAATGGGGGGGGGGGGCGCTGTGTGGCCTTTCTTGTTCCGACGTTTCAGTCTGGTTGATACTGTTACGTGACACTGACACATGACATCAACAAGCAACCAAAGGTAGCTAAAGTAAAAACTATGTTACTGAGACATTGAATAGTAATGTAAGTTCCTTTCAGACCTTGTGGTCTATAGGGCAGATGATGTAAAGGTCATCTGATTCTGTGGCCAACGGTCAACGAGGATGTTATGTGACCAGCACAACGACCAACCGCCTTTACTTTACCCCACTAATGCTAGGTACCCATTAGAGCTGGGTGGACTAGAGGAGCCCAAAGATCCCAAAATTAAAAATCTCAGTCTTCACCAGGATTCGAACCCGGGACCCCCAGTTCAGAAGCCAAGCGCTTTACCGTTCAGCCACCGCGCCTCTCTGAGACATTGAATAACTCTTGGCATTCTGGTCGCTGACAAAAAAAAGCAACACATCTTGGCACTGTCCCGTTGTGTTTGACATTGATTCTCTATCAACTCCTAATGTAAGTTTCAATGTCAACGACCAGGCTAAAAGAACATACGATGTAAAGCTTCACTGTTTCAATGGCTTTTGATTTACTAGGTGATAACTACGGTGTCGTGAGACCATCACTAACAATAGAAAGCCTTTTTTTTTCTTTTCCCCCGACTCTGGTGGACTCTTAAAATAAAACCCATACATTTTACGTGGAGTCAATGTAAGTAAGAGTCAACGACTCCTGACCTGACACGATCTCGCCAACAGTAAGGTGTACTCTACAGGTGACCAAAGGATTAATAAAAAAAAAAAAAAGTACCGAAACCTTTTGAAACTGAACATAAAATGTGTCGAGAGTTAAGGGTTCTCTTTGAATGGTTGTTGATCTGAAGTCTATGTCTGCGACTCTTGTTCAGGGCGCCGAAAGAGCAAAGGTGAGTGGGGGGGGAGTGGAGGGGGGTGGTTCCAGCCTGTGTACATGTTCCCTCTTACCTGTAACTACTGAAGAGAAAAGGTAGGTAACCATACCGTGGGAAACTTTGAACTAGTTTAACTACTGACGTGTACTCGACTTTTAACTGACTGATAAGTTGGGGGGGGTGAATAAAGTAAATAGTAGAAAGTGTAACTCGGGGGAGTTAAGTCACGTGACTGATACACAAATGTGACCTAATTCTTGAATTCAAATGGTGAGCAGTACAGGGATAGCAGGATCATTTAATTAACATTGTGAAACTGTGAGGGCCGGAGATATCCTTTTTTTTTAATGTCTAGAATAAAAAAAAAAAAACTACTTAAACTGTCACAATTAGCATCGTTTCAGGTAAATCTGTCCGGGTCTGTGCGTTCAAGTGCTCATGCAGTTTTACTGACTGCATTCACTTCGATGTATAATCATTCAGAACTAGTTTGTGCACTAGTAGTGCATGTGATGGCTGCAGAGATGTAGAATGTGTAAGTCAAGATTTTAAACAGGAAGAAATAGGCTCTGCTAAGTGGCATAAAACTAGGGCTAGGATGTTTAAAAGAAAACCTAAAGTACCGGTATCTCTTTGAGACCTATACGTCTATAACGATACTTCGCCGATGGCTAGGACCAACAGGCCTACAGCGAAACGTTGAAATGACCTTACTGTACTGAGACTGTACTTTAGACATCGAAAGTAAACCTTGATGCAGACGTGAAGGGGAGGCGCGATGGCTGAGCGGTAAAGCACTTGGCTTCCAAAACGGGGTCTGGGGTTCGAATCCTGGTGAAAATGTTTAATTTCGAGATCCTCGGGCGCCTCGAGTTTTTATGGGTGCCTGACATTAGTTGGGGAAAAGTAAAGTGGTTGGTCGTTGTGCTGGCCACATGACACCCTCGTTAACCGTGGGCCTCAGAAAAAGATAACCTTTACATCATCTGCCCTATAGACAACAAGGTCTGAAGGGGAACTTGACTTTACATTAAGACGTGTAGGACCACAATTTTTTTTCAATTGATGTTCAAGATTTTCCAAAATCAGAATTCAAGCTTGACTCTCGTTTTATAAACCTCATAAACGATAATAATGGATAATAGATAATGTTAAGATACTGAAACAGTACTCACCCAGTGATGCATATGTACATGTTGTCTTGTTGGTCAGCTACCTCCAGCGTGTCGTTTCTCTCACCAAGTGACCATGATGACATCAGACAATCACTGCCTCTACACTACCACCACACCACAGTCACCAGAATGTACGTATTTGGCTAGCTCTTCTAAGCTATAATTATCGCTTTAGTCACGTGACCGACCACAAACTTCCCACGCCGTATTATAAGGCGAAGATAAAGGTGGTCATTGGCTCGATGTCCACACAATATATCCAGATGAAAAGTTTGCATAGCACCACAAAAACAAACTTTGATTTTAAAAAAGCCAATCAACAGAACTCTGAATGTTAAGTATCCTTGTGCAAATCTGCAAATTCGCCAAAAATAAACATAAAAAGGGGAGATAAGACAAAAAAACTCAAACGAATTCATAGCAACTTGTGGTCTGCTGGTCTACATTTTTGGATCATGCACACTTACAGGCACACCATACACAGGTAAATCTATATGAGCGTAGCTTGCACCAGGGAATCTAGGATGGGGATTACATAGTAGTATTTTTTTTAAAGTGTCAAGGCTCTCTTATGACGAATGCAATAGACTAAATATATGTACACTATTTACTGTGGCAAGACTGTAACAAAACCGTACGGCACTCTTACAGACGTAATTGGAAGCAAAAAGGGTTTTGATAAGTGTGCATTTCCCAAAATGTATCATAAGGCAGGAATACAATAACAGAGCTGGGAGTCGCCAGTTATTATTTATAAGCCACACAGTTTACAATAGCGCGTCAATTCCTTTAATTCAACATAGGATCCATTGTGTTATTATTATTATTCAACGCCAACATTGTTAATGAATATATTACTTTTGGAAGAACGAAAGCTTCCAATATTTTGCATACATCAGCTTTTTGTGTAAGCTATTTTTAGTTTGGGGTCGTTTATTTTTAATGGCCTACATAGGAAGGGGCAGTAAGCCATACCACAATGTATATTTATAGCCCCTGTCACCTAGCACCGCAATTACAACAGAATGTCTATGCGACTCTCCTTGCCATGACATCCGCAGCCGTGTGTCTGTGACTTGTAGTCCGTACATCCACCTAAACAGTCACCTGCGTCTCACTAATGTATCCTTCCGACAAAAAAAAAAGTTCCCTGTAGCCTACCAGTAAATTATATGTTACGAAAAAAACCCGAGTTATGTAACCTTACATGACGGGAACTAGGCGAGATATAATTAGATGTACAACACAGTTCTTGTTTAATCCTCAGAACGTCACACTACACAGGAACTTCCGGTCACAGGGAGATGTTATGCATGTTCTAATGTGCAAAAGTTGTGCAGTAGAATACAAAAACTCAGTTTCACTAAATTAGCAAGTTTTGAAAAATTGCATACAATAATACTTAATCATTTTAAAGGTTAAAAAACAGTACTTGTAAACAATACGGTCCATCCTTCATATACAGTAGATTTAAGATTTAAATTGTGCTTTAAAATTTGTTTTAATCATGGACTGAAGTTTGACTTATCATTCCATCAAGGGGAAGATAAGAATAAGGGATAAAAATAAATTCATAAAACATCACAAACTGGTATTGCTAAATCTGAACAAATTGAGATTATAGAACTGTTACGACAACTGCGGATGACGTGTTTCAAATGAAATTATTTAGAAAAAGAAAGGATTGCGGTAAACAATTTTAATATTGCCACAAACTATAAAATCATTTTTCTTAACCTCTACAGCTGATTGTAATAAATAAAAAAACGCGAAAAAGACGAAATTGCGAAGCATGGAATCACCATCCTAATTGCAAAGGGCATTAAGCTCGATAACAGTTTATAGTGTAAATAGGTCTAGATAGATCTAAATATCAAAATTTGCCAACGCCAAGTGTACACCTTAACAGTATCCGACATGAGTGTCACTAGTAGAGAAAACTTTCAATATATTTATACTATACATATGCGATGCCCTGCGATCACCACCTAAAGTCCAAATGTGCCAACCACTACAGGAGAGTCATGTCCTACATAACAGTTAAAGTTAATCTAGACACAGTCGAGGCACAGATGTCTACTACTCCGATTCCTGAGAATTTTCTTTTCCTATTTATTAAAACGTGAGTAATAATTTTGCTTTTATTCTATCCTATACTCTTAAGCGAGCAATTCTTGTATATATATATATATATATATATATATATATTTCTTCTATTTCGAAAACGGCTCTAACGATTTTCTTTAAAATTTCAACGTATCTAAATGTTAGTGAGAAAAAAATGCTCAGCTCATCGGCCACATCGGGAAAACTCGAGTTCGACCGTTATATCGGTTTGAAAAATGTCTCATTATGGAAAAACTTATTTTGGTTTGAAGGTTTTATGAATGACATGGAGAATTTATGAATGAAATTTTTTCCCACGACGTCAAAGGGAAAAAAAACTTGACACCTCCTACGTCACTGGCTTACATCCGTTCACTAAAGCATTTCTTTGCAACAAGTTTTATCGCGTTTGAATGAATAGACACAACTAGATATTTGCGCACCGTAGTTGAAGGTTTAAAACAGTGAACATCAATCAAGCACGTGGTTATCTGAAGACGCTCAAGTGCTTCCAAGTGTTTCTACAAATTAATCGCTTGATCCCTTTATTATAAGGCACGTTAAAATAAGAATTTGATTAATTGTATATTTTTAATTAGCTATAATGTAGGCCGAAAAGAAAGATATGGACGCCGAATCTGGAATCTGGATGTCTGCCTGGTCGAGCGGTTTGCACGCTGGACTGTCGTTTGGATTTATCGATGGTCCCGGGTTCAAACCCTGCCCGCTCCCATCCCCCGTCGTCCTGCGGGAGGTTTGGACTAGGAAGTAACTATCTTCAATTCTGAAGGAACATCCGAAACATGTAAAACAACAAACAAACAATCTACGTCTAGATCTAGGTCTTGATTCTAGACTTACAACTAGATTCTCAGTTCTCCGTCGAAAAAACCGCCATGTTGCTCGCCGTTATTCTTCCCTAATAGCAGGAGGTTTGCGGCGTTGAAGAGATCTAATAATAATCTAATAGGTTTTCTGTTGTAATTTCTAGAAGAAAAGATGTTCACAACTTTTCAGGAAAACAAATAGATCTAGACGTCTACGTCTGAGCTATAGGATTTCAGCCAGATTTCAATCGCTTTTTTTCCTAGACTAGATCTAGATGTAACAACATTGCCAATTCCACTCTAAATTTATAGAAGACAAATATTTTATAATTTTGTTCGATCTAAATCTTTGTTTTTTTTTTTAGAAGGTCTTTTATATAGATTCATTTAGACAAACATTATTTATATAAACATAATAATTTTATTATTATTATTATTATTATTATTGACGTGAAGTTAATATTTTATTGACATAACGTTATTATTCGTAAATGCAATCATTAGTAATATCGTCAAGCTAGAAAATTCTGAGGAGCGTTTAAGGAAACTTGAGGATCTGCGACTTCGAGCTTCACATCGACTCGAAAAGGAAACCAACACACAATATTCTAAGCGGTCAACGAGTTTGCGTACGCTGCAGCCACTTTTGATTTAACTATAAACCTTAGTAAAAAACATGGGGTTAGGGTGTGGTGACGAAAGGCCTAGAAGATATCTGAATGGAGGGATGTGTAAAAGCAGGCCATATCCTTCCATGGGCTGTAGCACCAGTAGCACCACTGGGATAGATGGATGGCAAAAGCCGGTATGAACTTCTTATGGTCTGACAGTCTTAGTGTTCTGTTTGTTCTATATGTAATTGTACATGGCGATTAAATATCAAGTCTCTTAAGTCCTCCTACAGTCTAGACAGCGTAAAACTATCGTAAAACTATCGTAGGCCTACTATTATTGGCTTGTAAGAATGTCTTTGAAGTTTTCCCCAATAACGTAGAAATTTGCGTCACTCGATGTTTCGTACTAAAGCCATAATTGAATATACTAATTCCAAAATTAAATGTCTGAACGTACCAATTTACATATAGAACAAACAGAATACTAAAGAAATTTTTCGAATTAGTAGTCTTTATCCAATCGTTCATTTTCGTAATTATAAAAAAAAAATCCAAAAATGACTTCGGGTATATGAAATTATTTAACCGAGCAAGGCTCGGCCACCTGATATTTACTGTTAAAGACAGCATGAAAAAAAACAAAAACTGGGTCGCGATGCCGGACGTCGGGAGGGGTGGGTCGGGAGGCGGCCTACTAATTCTCACCAGGACTTCCTCCTCAACAAACCCTAACCTAGGTCAGACCCACACCGCCCCCCCCCCCCTCTCTCCTAAGCACTCACATCGACACCATAATCTTCTAGTTTGGGCTTTTGTTTATTCAACTCGTACGATACGAGGTTCCAGAGGCGCTACGGGACTCAAAGAAACGGGAGGATGGTGTTAGCTAACCTCTGATTCAGTTATGCCCCACATCCCCACTTTTTTTTTATCCCCCGTCTCTTTTCTTAGAGACTAAAACAATCATTACCACATGGAAGGGGTGCCACTGGATCATACTCGGACTGTTTTAACCCAAGCTAATAAAAAAAAAAAACCTAGACACACCAAAGTAGATTCGTTGCTTCCCACAAAAGAACAACAACCCCCACCTCCCAGTCACCTAAGTAGAAATAAAAAAAAAATGAATTTGAAATCAAAATATACCCTTTAACCTCTAACC